>PVKS010013320.1:0-51192 GCA_004027875.1 Aplodontia rufa | reverse complement strand
GAGTGGCGTGGGGGAGTTGGGGGCACCTCGGGGACGCGGGGGAGAGAATAAGTATTCTTGGTGAAGGGAGAGTGAAGGACCATCTGGGGGGCAGAGGATGCCTTGGGTTCTTGAAGTGAGGCAGGGCCAGGGAGTTTCAGGGAGAACAGCAGAGCTCAGGGTGGGGCATGGCTTTGGCCCTCTTCCATTCTGCCCCAGTAGGGCCCTGGTGAAGGATGAGGGAGTCAAGAGTGCCTCCCTGCATCTTTTGTTGCAATGAGAAGGCTCTGCTATCCAGGGACCTCACCCTGCAACCCACCCCTGCTTATCCTCTCTGCCTGACCCCACCCCCCATCACTGCATCCTTCTCGCTGTATTTGCCCCCTCTGTCCCCTCCACTCACCTCCCACCTCCTGGACTCTCTAGAGTTGAGGGAGCCCAACTTGGGAAGGGCAGAGAAGGGGTCAGGGCAACTAGAATAAAGGGGGTCGAGGAGAGGGGAAGTTAGTGAGTGGTCAGTCTCTTCCTCTGTTTGTGAAGTCACCGAGAGGCCGCCTGGCTGGTCCCCAGCTTTCTCCCTAGAGATCCCAGGCTTTCACAGCAGGAAGGAACCAGCATTGTTTATGACTTGGCCAGAGCCCTCTCTTGCTCCCTTGCCTCCCTGCCAAGGCTTGGGTGGGGCCACCAGGCCTGGATTCCCCCTTTGTAAGGCCGCACCAGCAACATCTCTCTGGCCCTGTCAGCTCGGCTTATGACCACGTGCGCAAGACTCGAGTGGCCATCAAGAAGATCAGCCCCTTCGAGCATCAGACCTACTGCCAGCGCACCCTGCGGGAGATCCAGATCTTGCTGCGCTTCCGCCATGAGAATGTCATAGGAATACGAGACATTCTTCGAGCACCTACACTGGAAGCCATGAGGGATGTGTATCCTTCGCCTTGGCCAACTGGGCTGGAGAAAGTTGGCTAGCATGCTTTCTTCTTCCATCTTCCCTACCTCCCTCCAAAACAAACCCAGCAAAAGAAACTTTCCAGCAGAGGAGAGGTCACAGAGCATTAGAGGATCCTGGCCTGCTATAGCCAAGCAGGGTGGCCTTGGACAAGTCTTCTGCCCTCTGCCCCAGTGGTTTGGGTGGGGGGGGGGGTGGCTGGACAAGATGGTCTCTATGGGAGCTTTGTTTTCTGACATCTGTAATGATGTGATATGACCCAGCCTCTGCCCACAGTCAGTTCTTGCTTAACAGACTGATGATTCTTTCCTCTCTGGGTCCCCAGACTGGAAGGAAGGCAGGAGGAAGAAAACTGCCTTTTCTTGCTGGCCTACTCTGTGACAGGTGCTATGCCTGACAAATGCATATGAATGAATGAATAAATAAATAAATGAATAGAATCTCCCAAGCTCTGTAGGAGGTGGACCTTATCAGTTCCATTTCAAAGATGAGGAAACTCAGGCCCCAAAAGCCTAAAATCAGATGTTTCTCTTGCTGTCTCCCACCTCCCCAGAGGGGAACTTGTCCTTCTTTCGCTGAGACTTCCTTCTCAAAGCCCCACCCTAGTTACCTGTGGACTTGTACCTTGCCCAGGGAGGCTGGGCAGCACAGCCTTTGCTGCCCTCCCCCAATATTGCTCGCCTAATAGTTCATTGTCCACTTCCTGCTTGGCATGGTTGTTAGCAATTTGAAACACCCATTACCTCTTCCCCAGTCCTAGGCCTCCACCCTAAAGTAAGGATTTGGTCCACAATCTCTGCAGCCTCCACCACAGACTGTAGACAGAAAGTCTCCACACCCACAGCTTGCTGTTGACCTTGAGCAAGTCACTACATCCCTCTGGACCTCCCCATCTATGTAACAGCAGTATTGGTCTAGTTATTCTCTCTAAAAGACAGTCCTGACTTATTCTTGCAAATGGCCATTATTTCTTTATTTATGTTTAATCTTTGTTTTATCTAAAAGTATAAAAGGACATTTACTCCTCCATCTTCTGACGTATGGCCAGGCACTCTTATTTGAGTAGGAGCATACTGTTGGGAGTGTCTTCTCATTTTTTTCTGGCACAAACCATTCCCATAAGGCAGGCATTTATTTTTAAGCAAACATTTATTGCATGCCAGATGGTGTTCATACATTATCTCATTTAACCCCCTCAACAGCCTTGTGGCTCCGGTTTCTATATTAGCAATAATAGTTGATGTTTGCTGAGCACTTTCAGTGCCAAGCCCTGGACCGACTGCTCCAGGTGGTTCATCTCATCCAATCTTCACAGCTACCATCTAAAGAACAGTTACTGTGGGCTGGAGCGGTGGTTCAGCAGTATCACGCTTGCCTGGCATGCATGAGGAACTGAGGCATGGGACAGGCAAGAATCACAAAGCAGCAAAGAGCAGAGTGGGGATTTTTGGACATCAGGAGGTTAACTCCAAGCTGCTGCTTTTTTATTTTTTTAGAAAGAAACAACTTTATTTAGTTTTTCACATGGCCTTAGTTGTTCCAACACTCAGTTGTGTACATGGTGCTGAGGTTTGAACCTGGGTCCTCGTGCTTGCCAGGCAAGTGCTGAAACCACTGAGCCACCGCTCCAGCCCCAGAGCTGCTGCTCTTAACCTTGAAGTTCTACCTCCTACAGTTCATTAGTATCTCCACTTCCCCAGTAGAGAAACTGAGGCCAAAGAACAAAGATGCTTTAGTCAGGGTCACCAGCTGAGATGCGACAGAGCCCCTGAGCCTTGCCCAGTTCGTGAGTCCAGGGGGTCAAGGGACCCCTGCTGGATGGTATATGTGGACTCCTCACCACAGCCTGCTTTCCTTAACCAAGTGTCTCCCGCCACCCCCGCCTGGGGGTCTCCGGAGCCATCCTCAGCTACATTGTGCAGGACCTGATGGAGACAGACTTGTACAAGTTGCTCAAAAGCCAGCAGCTGAGCAACGACCATATCTGCTACTTCCTCTACCAGATCCTGAGGGGCCTCAAGTATATCCACTCGGCCAATGTGCTCCACCGGGATCTGAAGCCCTCCAACCTGCTGATCAACACCACCTGCGACCTTAAGGTCAGAAAGCTGGGTCCCTTCCCTCCTCCCTGGGACCTGGGGCTGCCAGGTGATCTGTAAAAGCGGTGGAGCATGTGAAGCAAGGGGAAGAGCTTAGGCGAGGCACCGTGGTGTGATTGCTTGGACTGTGGCTACCTTGCACCCAAGCATAATGACCTGAATTTGATTCCAGATCTGTGATTTCGGCCTGGCCAGGATCGCTGATCCTGAACATGACCACACTGGCTTTCTGACGGAGTACGTGGCTACGCGCTGGTACCGGGCCCCAGAGATCATGCTTAACTCCAAGGTAGGAGAGCTCCCCACCTGTGAAGGGACGCCTGGAGCCATCTCTGACTCAGGCACTCCCCCTGTGACACAGGATGTCTGCCCTCTGGGTGTTGGCATATCCCTCTAGCCCTTGGCGTCTGGAAGGGGCAGAGCAGTGGTTCCTCCAGGCCTCGGCACTCTGCCCTCCGCCTGGAGTTGGATCTAGGTTGGAACTGGTGTTTAGCCCAGACAACAGGACTTTGCTAAGGCCAACCTGGGAGCCCCCCACTTGTCCCCTCCCCAGGGCTACACCAAGTCCATCGACATCTGGTCCGTGGGCTGCATTCTGGCTGAGATGCTCTCCAACCGACCCATCTTCCCCGGCAAGCACTACCTGGATCAGCTCAACCACATTCTGGGTGAGGGGTGCTGGCCGGCTGAGGGGGACAGGGATTAACTTATCAGACATGCCACATGTGTGGAGCCCCTCACCCAAGGAAGTGCAAGAGCCCTGGTTTGAACCCAGGGCTGTCTGAGTCCCACCCCCTTGTTGTTCTCCACATGCTGTGGGCTGGGAGATGACTCCAGGGAGTTGGGGCAGGTGGCTGGGCTGGGGCTCTTGTCCTTCCTCCTTGGCCTCTTCTGTTCCCAGGAGGAGCTTTCTCATCAGGACACCCGTCTTACCCACAGGTATCCTGGGATCCCCGTCTCAAGAAGACCTGAATTGTATTATCAACATGAAGGCCCGAAACTACCTGCAGTCTCTGCCCTCCAAGACCAAGGTGGCCTGGCCCAAGCTTTTTCCCAAGTCGGACTCCAAAGGTGAGAGAGACTTAGGTCCTGGGCGGGCTACAGCCTGGGTGTGGAGAAGGGTGGGTGGTCCCTGCTGCTGAGTTGACAGGCTCCTGGCCCTTCCCTTTGACCCTTACCTCCTGTGCTTCCGTAGCTCTTGACCTGCTGGACCGGATGTTAACCTTCAACCCCAACAAGCGGATCACAGTGGAGGAAGCACTAGCTCACCCCTACCTGGAACAGTACTATGACCCCACAGACGAGGTGGGCCAGCCACCCACAGCAGGGCAGGCAAGCAGGTGAGGGAAGACCTTCCCCCGGTGCCTGTCCTGAGCGCCTCTGTCTTTGCCACCCCAGCCAGTGGCTGAGGAACCCTTCACTTTCGACATGGAGCTGGATGATCTACCCAAGGAGCGGCTGAAAGAGCTCATCTTCCAGGAGACAGCCCGCTTCCAGCCAGGGGCACCAGAGGCCCCCTAACCTGGACAGATGTTCCTATTCCCTGGGGCCTGGTGAGTGGCCCTCCCTGCCCATGCACAGCCTCACCCTGATACGAGGGTACCCAGCAGGCCCCAGTAAAGTCACAAACGTGCCTCACACCATGATCATATGTATAGTAGTGACAGAAGGGCTAGGGACCTGCCTGGCCCTGACTCAAGACCCACCAGTCCTTCATGACCTACTGCTGTCCTCTGTCCCCATATATCTCCCTCCCACTTCCCACACCCAGCCCAGTAACCACTGCAGAGCCCCAGAAGTCACCAAGTCCTCTCCCCACTCTGAGGAGCCGAGCCAGCCTTTGGCTCTCCCAGCAAGGGCAGAGGGGCAAGTGGTGCCACCACTGCTTTGGGAGGAGCCCCACAGCACCCAGCTTGGCCGCGATGCCAGGCTCGCTCACACCTGCTGCTCAGCTCACACCCCTGGGGGAACGCTGCAGGCCTACCCCACCCACACTGCACTCCTGCACTCCTGCACTCCTCCAGCCTCTTCCCTGGCCAGCTGGGGCCTGATGGAAGGCAGGCACACACACCTGGCCCAAGCCCCCTCTCCGCCACTTAGTAAGAACTGTGTGACATTGTGCAAGACACCTCACCTCCATGCCTCAGTTCCGGAGAGCATCCTAATTATAGGAGCAACACTGGAAAACCCTCAGCGTGGTGCCAGGAGATTGATGTGTATTGACTCAGCCCTGTTATGGGTGCTGCTATTCCCACTCGCAGATAGGGCGACAGACACGGCCTGCCCGTGAGGGTGAAATGAGAGGTGCCCGGTCAGGGCTGCAGCAGGTCCTCTCCCCACGCTGACAGCTCTTCCTCCTGCTTCTTTCTTCAGGCCCTGCCTCCTGCCTGCCCCTCCCCTGCTGGACTGTTAGAAAATGGACACTGTGCGCAGCCCAGGCCCAGGGTGGGCCTGGCCACCCTCTCTCACTCTGCTGGGGGCTCCTGCTTCCGGCAGGCCGAGGCTCCTCCTCCCCTCCATCCCTACTCCTTCCCCTTCTGCCATCCCACCCTGGGCCTGAGGGGCTCAGGTGGCCCCAGAACAAATCTGCTCTTCTGTCTCCATCTTGCTCAATCTCTGGTAGTTCTGGAATGGAAGGGCCCTGGCTGCCCCAGAACCTACTGAGGGCCAGGGGCACTGAGTAGAGCTCAGGGCAAGCCCTGTGCCAGTCACCTCATTAAAACCCCACCCATTTTCCCTGAAGGAACATTCCTGAGTTTCAAGGGCTAATATGCCTGAGGAGCCAGGCCCAGGCCTAAAGCCCCCTCCCCCTTCAAAGCTGCCACGTAACCGCCCTTGCTGCTTCTGTATGTGGGTGAGTGGAGGTGGAGGTGGGGCACACGGAGAGTCCAAGCCCCACCGCCTCCCTGTGCCTGTATCTAATATATAAATATAGAGACGTGTATGTGGATGACCCTGGTCTCTCTGTGTGCGCCACCGCCCTCCCCTAACCGATCCTGCTTCGATGACTGACACCTGTAGCCCAGCTGCTTCCCAGCTGTGCCCTTACATGGCCCTGGTGATCTTTGGCTCCAGCCAAGGTTGAGGATGGGATGTAAGGAGCCTCAGACTCCTGCGAAGAGTGGGGTCAATTTTCCCCTTAGTCACTGTCCTCTCCCTCTCTAATGGCTTCCTGTCTAACTGGCTGGGAGTGATTCGAGGGTGATTCAGGGGTGCCCTACACACCCTCGGATTCTCTGGAAATGGAAGGGGTAGCGTGTTGTATACCCTGGCCACAGGCACCCATGGGAGTGCGGATGCCCGTTAACAGACCCCGTGGAGTGGGGCTGCGTTATTCCCCTCCAGCCAATGCAGAGGGGTGCCTGGGTCTGAGAAATGGCTGGGGCCGTGCACCGGGGCTGCCTGCCTCCACTCCGCCTCTATCCCAGGCCCAGGGAACCCTGCAGCCTGGCCACGTGCCAGCTGCACAGCAGCAAGTCCCAGGGGCGTGGTGTGGCCAGTGGCAGAGCCGGCCTACACCAGCTAGGCAGGCTGTGAGGCCGCAGTCCACGGGGACAGCTGCACTTGCAGCATCAGACCTGGACAGGGAGTGTGACCATGAGCCCCCTGGTGTACTACGCCCTGCCGGCCCTGGGCGGCTACATCATGTTGTCCATCTTCTTCCTGCGCCGGCCGCGCCTGCTGCACACACCGTGGGCTGCGGCCTTCTGTCCCCGCCTGGGGGCCCACCGAGGAGGTGAGCTGGGGGAGGGACTGACAGTCACTGCAGGTGAAGTGGGCTGGTGAGACAGGTGCCAACTGGGCAGCACAGAGAGTCAGGATGCTGGAAGCAGGGCAAGGACCAGGGCAGGAGGAGAGCTGGGGCAGGGCAGGGCAGGGCACGGAATGGGAAAGGAGAGGCCAGTTCATCCTGGGCTGCCTGGGTTTCTGAGGCAGGAAGGAGGCCAACAACAGGGAGTGTGGCTGATAATGTCGGGTCAGGTCCCAGAAACCTACCCCAGCCACCCCACACAGGCTCCGGAGAGCGGCTGGAGAACACCATGGAGGCCATGGAAAAGTGAGTTCACCTGCCCAGCCAGGTTGCCATGTAAGGTTGTACCGGTATGCAGTGCAGGACTCCCAATAGTGCCATTCGTGTTCCAATCTGGGTGTCTGGAGCCCCCTGGAGGTGTGCAGGTGGGCCTGCATGCTCCCACTACCACCACCCAGCATGGCCCACCCCTGTCCCTGCGCCCACTGACCTTTGCTCCCATAGTGCCATGGCCCAGCGAGCCGATCTCCTGGAACTCGACTGCCAGTTGACACGGGATGGTGTGGTTGTAGTGTCACACGATAAGAACCTGTCCCGCCAGTCAGGCCTGAACAGGGATGTGAGCAGCCTGGACTTTGAGGTGGGCCTTCTGTGACCCCTCCCCCCAGAGTCGGGGTGTCCCTGGCTGCGTCCCCTGATGATGTTCTCCCTACTCCCCCAGGAGCTGCCCCTCTACAAGAAGGAGCTGGAGGTTTACTTCTCACCAGGTGAGGGCAGGCACTGGGTGAGCAGGGGCCCCATTCCCAGACCCCACTTGGGTTCCTACCCATATCCCACCAATGCTTTTTTTTTTTTTAAGAGAGAGAGAAAGAGGGGGAGAGAATCAATTTTATTTAGTTTTGCAAGTGGCCTTTGTTGCTCCGACACTTGGTTGTGTCCGTGTTGCTGGGGTTTTGAACCTGGGTCGTCACGCATGCCAGGCAAGCACTGTAACTGCTGAGCCATTGCTCCAGCCCGCACCAATCCTTCTTTCACCTTCCCATCCCCCATAACTAGGCCACTTTGCCCACGGCTCAGACCGGCACATGGTGCGTTTGGAGGACATGTTCCAGAGGTTTCCGCGGGTGCCCATGAGCGTGGAGATCAAGGAGAAGAACGAGGAGCTCATTCACAAGGTGCAGCTGCTGGCAGGCGGGGCGCAGCCGGGGGCTGGGGGAGAGGCCTTGTTGGCCCTCATCCTCTGTCCCCTGCTCTAGGTCGCCGGCCTGGTGAGGCGCTTTGACCGCAACGAGATCACCGTCTGGGCCTCCGAGAAGAGCTCGATCATGAAGAAGTGCAGGGCCGCTGTGAGTCCCTTTGCTCCCTGCTCAGGGCTCCTTCCTCCTCCCAGGGGCTGGAGTGCAGCAAGAGGGCCCCTGTGGAACTTGCCCTGGAGCAGAGTTTCCAGGACTGGCAGTGGCCAGGAGGACACCTTCAGGCTTCCAACACTGGCCACATGTGACTTTGTCCCTACAGGTCGTAGGGCCTCCTGAGTGTCCAGCCCTGTTCCCCTGCAGCCCATGAGCAGGACAGATCCCCTTCTCAAGACTCCCCTTGCCTCCCCAGAACCCTGAGATGCCACTGTCCTTCACGATAAGCCGAGGATTCTGGGTGCTGCTGCTCTATTACCTGGGGCTGCTGCCCTTCGTCTCCATCCCTGAGCGGTTCCTCTTCTGCTTCCTGCCAACCATCATCAACAGGTGCCGCGGTGGGGCCGGACCTCAGGAAAACAGACCCTACCCACTTAACCCAGCCAGGGGCTGCTATGGAGGAGGAGCCCCACTTCTCTGGATACCCCCAGGGTCCTTTGAGGATGGTGGCTCCTACCCAGCATTCATGAACATCAAAGGGATCATGAAATTGCACGTGCATGTGTACTGATGTGCAGTTATAGAAGAAAGGGTTCATTCGTTCATCCAGATTCATCCAGAACGTTTGTGGAAGGCTGTCTCGGGTCCAGCAGCAGTTAAGCTAGTGAGAGCCAGGTGGGTAGGTCCCACCTTCAGTGAGCTCACAGTCTGGCACTCAGATTCTCAGAAGGAACAGGTGAGGAGCTTCCTCAGCAGCAAGGGTTAACAAAGGCACAGTGTCAGGAATGGGTCCTCTGGGTACCCAGAGGTCCTCCCTTTGCTTTCTAGGGTGGTCCCCAGTGCTCTCTGGTCCCCTCTGCAGTCTTGATCTCCAGGGAAGCTCTCACCCAGCCCCACAAATCCCTTGCAACAAAGTTTTGTACATGTAACTTTTTGTACACAATTTGCAAAATGTGTCCACATCTTTTGGTGCATTTGATCCTTCCTTCTGATGCCTCTAGGAGGTATAGGAATCATGACCACCATGGAGAATCGGAGGCTCAGAGAAGTTCTGTAGTTGCCCAAGGTCACACAGCTAGAAGCATAGAGCCCAGGTCTACACTGGGTCTGACTCTATAGCCTGCCCTGGAAAGCTGTAAAACCCTCTAAAGTCACCCCTGGAGTGGGATAATTAGCAACAAGTAGCCAACCCATTAAGTGCTATCTGGTCTCGAGAAGCTCAGCTGAGAAGACTTCCAGACGGGTTCCAGCTTTGAAATCTAACTGGATCCCAGGCCCTGACCTCAACCCCACCATTTTTTTTTTTTTAGAGAAAAAGAGGAAAAAGAATCAACATTTTACTTATTTTTTCATCTGGCCCTTTTTTCTTTAACACTTAGTTGTGTAGGCGGTGCTGGGGTTTGAACCCAGGTCCTCGCACATGCCAGACAAGCACTCCAATCACTGATCCACCACTCTAGCTCTGTAACCTCCAGCAAGTCCATCTAGCTCTCTAAGATTCAGTGTTGTTGTCTGTAAGACAGCGAGGTAGAATTGGGCACAGTGGTGCATGCCTGAAATCCCAGCAATTTGAAAGAAGGCTGAGGCAGGAAGATCTTAAGTTCAAGAATAACCAACCCCCCCCCCAGCCAGAAGAAAAAGACTAGCCTTAGCAACTTATTGAGGCCCTAAGCATGACCCTGTCTCAAAGAAAATTGAAGGGGGGTGGCACTAGGATTATGGCTCAGTAGTTAAGCATCTCTGGGTTCAATCCTTGGTTGAAAAAAAAATGTGAAATGGGAGACTTACCATCAAAGCATGGATTTCAGGATCTCACAGTAGGATCTCGCTGAACAGTGGGTGACTGTTCCTTTGGGTGACTGCAAAGGTTCTACAGAGGCAGGGATGTAGGACAGAAGGAGACCGAAGGGGCTGAACCCCTCCACCTTCTCTCCACAGGACGTACTTCCCATTTTCCTGCTCTGGGCTGAACCAGTTGGCAGCTGTAGTTTCAAAATGGTGAGATGGGAGAGAAGACTGAGTGTCCCCATAAAGACCTATGATCACCCTTCTCCTTTGTCCCCTCTCATCATCACCTTTGCCGTACCCCCATCCCCAGGATCATCATGAGAAAGAGTCTGATCCGACACTTGGAGGAGCGAGGGGTGCAGGTGAGGATGGGAGCATCGTTCTGGCAAGGGCCTGGCAAAAGGGTTCCAGTCTCTGCTGCTGATAGCAGGATCACCTGGACTGGCCATATCACCTTCAGAGCCTCAGTTTCTTCACCCATAAAATGGGGAGAGTGGTGGACATGACCCTTCTGCATATGTAACTGGTGCTTAGTAAGGGCTCACAGATGCATTATGAAGATGATGCTTGAACCCACTGTCCTGATCCCTGAGGATCAGCTTTGACCAGGGTGTTTAATTAGCAAACTGTATTGAGCATGTTTCAGACTGGAGGTGAGAACTTCCCATCAAGGGCAGAGGAAGAAAACAAGCCGGCTGTGACCTGCTTACATCACCTGTTGAAAAAAGGAAGCAGAGTGCTGTGGGCTGTGGGGTCTGGAAGAAGAGAGGTGTGAGCAGCCCTAGAATGACAGGAGGAAGCTGGCTCTCAGGAAGGGGAGGGGAGAGCATCTCAGGCAGCAAGGCTGCAGCAGCAGAAAAACATGTCGACAGCCTGGAGGAAGTGGCCCAGGGCAGCCAAGGCTCAGGCAGGCCCAAGACCTCAGAAAGGAGTGTGGACTTCAGCCACAGGGAAGGGAGGCTTTGGGGGTCTTCAGAGGAGTGAGGCCTGATTCAGTTGAGGTTTGTTGAGTTTTGCCACCATGTGGAGATGAGATTGTGGTGGTGGTGTGGAAGCAAAATGTCTTTAGGAGTCTGATGCTACCTTGGACAGAACTCAGGCTTAGGTGGCAGCAGTGGGGATGGATGGAAGAGTTAACTCAGAGCCCAGGACTTGGCTACTACTGTAGGGGTGAGTGAGGCACCTGCGTACCTAGGCCCTATCAGCTCTCTCCTGCCTCGGGTCTTCACCACAATTTTATGAGGTTGAACCATCACCCTCATTTGGCTGGGCGTGGTGGCACACACCTGTAATCTGAGCTACTTGGGAGGCTGAGACAGAAAGACTGCAAGTTCAAAGTCAGTCTCAGTAACTCAGCGAGGCCCTAAGCAGCTAAGTGAGACCGTCTCTCAAACTCTCTCAAAATAAAGTATAAAAAGGGCTGGGGATGTGGCTCAGTGGTTAAGCACCCCTGAGTTCAATCCCTGGTACCAAAAAACAACCGGTTAGGGATGTTGCTCAGTGACAGGACACCCTGGATCCCTGGGTTCAATCCTCAATACTTAAAAAAATAAATAAGTGAATAATAGAAGAAGAAAGGAGGAAGTCCAGTGACTTGCTTGGAATGAAAATGCTGTCCCCACCTGCCTTTAGGCCCACAGAGAGGCAGGGAAGTCTCAACATCGAGGGATGGGCAGGCTGGGAGGCCCTGGTTTCCTGCTACATGTTCAGCTACTGGTTTCCTAGGAGGAAAAATAAAAACCCTGATTTGAACATTACTTTCCCGGGCTTAAAAAATCCCACAACAGCAATGTCAGGCTACCAAAACGAAGTCACCAAATGCAGAATTAGGAAGAGATGTGCAGTAGCCCACCACTGTTCTGCAGTCTTATCTTACAGACTCAACAGACACAGAAAATCCCAAGAACACAGGAAACAGAGCCAGGCGCATTGCCCACGACTGTAATCTCAGCAACTTAGTGAGATCCTGACTCAGAAATAAAAAATAAGGACTGGGGATGTAGCTCAATGTAAAGCGCCCTTGGGTTCAATCCCCAGTACACACACACCCCAAAAAATAAGAGAGAATATAGGAAATAGTAAAATAATTAGGAAGTAGTTAAGTGTTGAGAATTTATTGCCTTTTCTTTTAACATAATTTTTTAAATTGTAAGTTTATACAGTTTAGTTTTTAATAATGGCTGTACTTAATAACCAATTCGCAAAATTCCTGAAAAGTTAATCAGCTCCAGCATGCCATTGCTGGGCGGTCTTTGCAGAGGAGGGGAGTCTGCACCAGGGATTCCAGCATATGGTAGGGCACAGGGGGAAGTGTGGGGCATAAGGGGAAGTTTTGTGTACAGTGATTTGGAAACTAATAAACCCCTCCCTCCATGTCCAGGTAATATTTTGGTGCCTTAACGAAGAGTCTGATTTTGAAGTGGCCTTCAGCTTGGGGGCTACTGGTGTCATAACAGATTACCCCACAGCCCTGAGGCACTATCTGGACAACCATGGACCTATGACCTCAGCTTCCTAAGTCAGCTTCCTAAGCCCTCTCCTCTGTTTCTCGTCCTGAAAAATAAATATTTTCTTTTTGGTCACATAGTAGCATGTGGCGTGAAGGGTGGAGGGTGGCTCCTGGAAGACCATGAAGATGGCAGATAGGGCAGAGGAGGTCAGCCTGGGGCCCCATCCAGCCGGGCCACTGGTTCCACTACATTCCAGATGCAGAGTTATGCCACACCCAGTGCCAGCTTGGCCTCCACTCTCAAGAATGTCCCTTACAGGGCCAACCTAGGTGCCCTGGCCCCTGGCCCCTTGAGAGCCACGAATAATGGTTTCATTCTCCTAAGCCCTTTAAGAGCCCCAAGCACACAGCAAGGAACTTGGCTTCCCCCATGTTTTGCCCGTGTGGGCCTTGGCAGGCTGCACAGGGTGGACATGGGTGAGTTCATCCATGCCTTGACCCCACCAACTTTCCACTCCACTCCCAGGTCTCCTCCAGTCCTGAAACCTCGTTCACTCTGTGAAGAATCCCACTGCACAGATACTCAGCGCCTACTCTAGGCAGGGCTGGGTTCTGAAGATGTCAAAACAAGGCGGACACATGCTTAAACAGCAGTTTTCACTGGGGGCAGACCTAACCCAGGGCTAGGGGCATCAGAGGAGGCTGCCTGGAGGAGGTGAAGCTCATCAGTAGGAGCTAGCTTCTTCCGGGCTCCCAGGAGTCCAACAGCAAGGACAACTTTAGCTCTTCCCTCCTAAGAGATGAAATGAATCTGTTCCTGGTGCTATGGCAGACTATGGAATCGGCAGAAGTGAGTTCAGTTTTGCCTCTTACCAGCAGGATCATCTCGAGAGAGATGCTAGACCTCTGTGGGCCACAGTTCCTGGTAAAACGGAGACAATGGGATTGCTGCAGAGATTAAGAGAGTGGCGCAGGCGGTGGATAAAGGCAGATGTATTATGGCTATCATTTTCCAGGGACATGCGCCCTGACACCACCCTTCTATCCCCGCGCAGGGTCAGGACCCTCAGATCCTTGGCTCTTCAAACACCGCGGGATGCCAACGAGGTGACCTGGCCCGGAGCGCCCAGCGCCGCAGCCGCATTTCCGGGCCGCCGGCAGCCGGGAGCAGGGGGAAGGGCAGCCCGGGCCTGCGCTGGCCGCCGTAGGACGCGCCCCCTCATTTGCATGCAGCACGCCGATTGGCCACGGCGGCCGCCGGGACTGGAGGCCGGCCCCCTCCCCCTCCCGCCGCAGCCGCGGCAGCAGCTGGTCTCGGTGTAAACAAGTCGAGGCGGCTGCGAACCCGGGCCGGGGGGGACGGCGCCCACCAGGAGCGCCCCCCACTCCCAGGCCAGGCCACCCCGCGGACCGGGCCCCCGCGCGCCCAGGCGAGGTGAGGCCCGCACCGTCAGGGCTGCGCGTCGCCCCGAGCCCTCGCCCCGCCAGCGAGGACAGCCCCCTTCCCCCGGCGCCCGCCCCCCACCCCCCGCGCCCCAGGTGAGCCCCGGGGTCTCAGGTAAGGCTCCGCGATGCAGGTAAGATCCCCTCGGCGGAGGTGAGGTTTCAGCGCCGCCAGGTGAGAGCCCCTCCCCTACTATGTCACCCTCCACCTCCAGCAGGGCCTTCTGCCTCCACCAGGTGGGGGACCCTCTCTCCAGGTGAACTCCCTGTACCCCATAGTAGCCACGCCCGCAGTCCAAATGAAGTCCTAAGGACCTGCCAATCCCTAACTCCCTGTACGCCCCCTAAACTGGGACTGACAGCCCATCCACTCTGCAGCCCCTTCTTCCAGCTTCAACTGCCAGATTAACAGGGGTGAAGCTGGAAGCAGGTGGGTGACTCACCTTGAGCACCTCCTAGCCTCAGTTTCCCTGCTGATGCAACCTGAGGCCTCCTCACTGAGTCAAAACTGAGATGACTCTGGTCCCTGGTGAGGCTGCTGGCTCTGGGGAAAGGAGAGAGCAGCCAAGTGTGACAGAGAGTCCCCATGGCTCTGGGCGTGCCTGCCTGTGTGTGGCCTGGGTCCTGACAGCCCACCTACTCCCTCCCTGGCAGGCACTGGGCTCCCTCTGCTCCCCGTGGGCCACTCCCCGCGTGGGGCCACTGCCCCTGGCCCCCGCCATGGTGCGGATTTCAAAGCCCAAGACGTTTCAGGCCTACTTGGATGATTGTCACCGGAGGTACAGCTGTGCCCACTGCCGCGCTCACCTGGCCAACCACGACGACCTCATCTCCAAGGTAACCAGGCCACTGCTGAGGCTGGAACTGGAGGTAGATGGGCTGTCTGGCAGCTCCCCACCAGCCCTGACCCCTTCCTCTCCCCTTCCCGCCCTTAGTCCTTCCAGGGCAGTCAGGGGCGTGCCTACCTCTTCAATTCTGTGTGAGTATCTGGCCTCCTGCTTTTCTTTCCCTGACCTCCGTTGTGACCTGTGACCCCTGGCATCATGCTGAGACTCTGAGAGTCCCCTGATTCAGGCAGGATGCAGTGATCACCCCTCTCTTGGATGCTAAGGACAGATACAGTAGACACAAGCTTGAGAGGGGACTCTGGGATGGTGGGACCCTCCCTGGGACTGCTCCCTGTCCCTGCAGGGTGAATGTGGGCTGCGGGCCAGCCGAGGAGCGGGTGCTGCTGACAGGCCTCCATGCTGTCGCTGACATCCACTGCGAGAACTGCAAGACCACTTTGGGCTGGAAATATGTGAGTCAGCCATCTTTGACCCCACAGTAGCCTCTGACCTGACCTCACATCACCTGCTTCTCACAAGTGGTCATCTGGCAACCTTGCCAAGTGCATAGGCCTACAGAGAGAAGCCAGAATGTGTTTTCAGATCCTGATCTGTCACATCCTACAGGGGCGTTAGGATTTTTCTCTTAAACCATCCCTTTCTTCAAAGCAACCTTATTTTAGCGATGAGGAAATAAGCAGAGTTACCATTTATTGAATGCTTCCAGCCATGCACTCTTATTTGACTGCCATATAGTTTCAGAAGGCTCAGAGATGCTAGGTAATTTACCCACGATCACACAACTGATCAGAATAGAAACCAGAATCCTAGCTGGTTCTTTTGTTTTAATTCCAAATCCTTGGCCACCAGCTTGTGTCATTCAGAGGATCAGAGAAGTTGCCCACGACCCCAGAGGAACATGGTACTTGGGTCCACAGGCCTTCTCTTCTGTTGCCCCATTGCCACTGCTGCTGTCCAGGATCTGATTTCACTATCCTGAGTCTAATTTCCTTATCTGACACTGGAGAATAAAGCCATCACCTGGCACCCAAGATTGTAACAGGAATCAGATTAGATGTAGGAAAGGAAGATGTTCTTGGAAATCTAAGGTATTGGATTGGACAGGCATTGCTTGGACTGCCTCTGAGAGGTGAGTACCCCTGAACTAAGTTCAGCTTTGCTGTGTATCTTTGGACAGATGGCTTGGCTTCTCTGGACCTCTGAGAAATAAAGAGGTAGCCTAAGCCAGAGGTTAAAAACTCAAGTTCTTGAGGCCAAGCAGATAATGTGGATTTGTAAAGGGAATAACACAGATTATGAGGTAAGAAGAGCAGGCAGGGACAAATGGGAGTGAACATGTGTGCCTATAATTTATTATTTGAAAGTTTTGGGGGTTTTTGTTTCTTGTATTTTTGAGGAGCAGGAATCGAATCCAAGGCTAGGCAAGCACTGTACCACAGAGCTGAGTTATAAAAATAACTCCCAACAAAACCACGGTGTAGGCTGAAAAGGTCCTCATGTTACATTTGCAACCCCTGGACTATGAAGTCTTCTAAACACTTCCATAACCTGTCTGTTAATACTGTCAATGCTTGAAAAGTACCCATGATTCAGAGTGCTGTCTACTGCTGTTAGAAACACAGCCTGGCTGTTTACCAGCTCAGTGTCTGTGGTCAGGCAGTTTGGCTTCTCTGGGACAGTTTCCTCATATGTAAAATGGGGCCAATCAGATCCATCCCCCTAACCCCTATGCCTGTGGTAAAGCTCTTGCTCAAAGATGATGGAACCTCCCCTCCTTTCAGGAGCAAGCCTTTGAAAGCAGCCAGAAGTACAAAGAGGGGAAGTACATCATTGAACTCAACCACATGATCAAAGACAATGGCTGGGACTGACCCCTGCTCCTGACGCATGTGGCTCCAGCCTGGCCTGGCCGCCAGGGGGCGCCACTGGTTTCCCTCCGCCTGAAGGGAGCTCTGGACCTTCAGGGCCCCTACAGAGGAAGGATCCAGCTCCTGTACATATATTTTATTGCATGCACTGTGACCTTGGGGGGAGATCAGAAGGGGGACGAAACCCCCGCACTTCCCTGTGATCTGGCTGGCTTGGATCTCGTTTTTAACCCCTTCCTGTTCCGCCTGCCCCATAGATATGGCCTGTGTGCTGCTCTCCTGGCCCCAGTGCACCGTCTGCCCTGTGAACTTCTCCCACCAAGCCCTTATTACCCCATGCGTGTCTGTTCCCCTCGTTCTGTAGCGTTTGTATATAATAAAACAATGGAGTGGAGACAGCCCCAGGCTCACGTGGAATCCGGGAGGGGGAAACTCGAATACAGACTCCTGCCCTTAGAGACCCGTTCACTTCCGACCCCTTTGGGACATGGGGTAGGCACGGCTGTCCAAGCTGGTCTACGCTGCCTGCGGAGACCGTTGAGCCCGCACTGGCTCCTAGGCCTTGACCTCGGCTCATCTATGTCTGGCTTTAGTGCTTGGCCGCCGCCTAGAGGAAGTTCCCTTGGGAGGTCGCCGCTCCGCCGGCTTCACAGCCCCACTCGTTCCGACTACAACTCCCAGAGGCCCCAGCGCAGTCTACCTCTGTCCCTCACGTGCGCCTTTGCGCGGGGTCTGCTGGGAAGTGTAGTTCCGAGGGTTCCCCAGCGCAGGACCTTATGGGCGACCCTGCGCGAGAAGTCTAGACTGTCGAGTTGTGCGCGTCCCTCAACTTTTGAGTCTTGGTGGAGGGTAGAGGCTTTTCAGAATGGGAACCAGGGAGGAATACAAGGTGCAGTCCTCGAGGTGTCCAGTGTCCCGCGTAATCTGCTCAGGCCGCTTCCCTCCGACCCTGCACTTTCCCTCCAGTTGCTCTTCTTCCCGGCAAGGCCAGTTCTCCCAAGTGAAGAAGAGGAGTGGGATCAGCAGCCAGAAAGTCTGGGATGCCAGAGTCTGCCCCAGGACTCCTCGGTCCCAGGGTCCACGCCCCGCCTCCGTAACTTGTCTCTAGCCGGGGCTCCCCCCGTGGGAAAGGGGACCAGCTGTCCGGAAGCGCCAAACTGCGTCCCAGTCCGAGCCCTGGGGATCAATCAGGCCGAGGAGTTAATTATGTAATGAGGGGGCAGGGGGTCGGGGCTAATGAAGCCGCCCAGGAGGGAGGGGGAAGGGGAGAGTACAGGTATCCGGCCCCCTCTTGGACCCCTTCGAGGCCCCAGGGGTTTCCACTCCAGCCCACCTCCAGGGCCCCAAAGAGGGGAGGGGCTGTGATCCCGGGTCTGGAAGGGGCTGAGCTGAGAGCTATAAAGGGGGCATCTCTCAGCACCCGGAGACTCTAGGCAGCCAGACCTGAAGCCAGAAGGGAGTAGAGCATGTACCATCCACGAGAGTTGTACCCCTCTTTGGGAACCGGCTACCGTCTGGGGCACCCCCAACCCGGGGGAGACTCCAGCTTCCCTCCTGCCCTGCCAGAGGGCTACCGCTACCCGGGTGAGCGGTGGGACCTGCTGCTGGGTAAAGGGTTTGGGGGCTGTGACCCTCGACTGGCTCCTCATTCTCCCCACATCTCCAGATCTGGATACCCCTAAACTGGATTGCTTCCTCTCTGGGATTGAGACTGGTCCCCGCACCCTGGCTGCACCCCCACCTCTGCCCCTTCTGCCCCCTACCCTGAGTACTGAGCCAGCCCTGCCAGCTGCAGAAGCCCTTCACTCACTTCCTGGGGTCAACCTGAGTCTGGAGAACCAGGAGCTGTGGAAGGAGTTCAGCGTTGTGGGGACGGAGATGATCATCACCAAAGCTGGCAGGTGAGGGCTAGCCAGATAAGAGTTTCTGCTGGGGTCTCTTGGGGACCAGGCTGGGTTTGGGGGTTTCTGCAAGGCTGGAGCTAAGTTCAGAATCTGTCTCTGGCCTGGGGCAATTATGTGGATGGAATCAGGAGTCATTCTATGGCAAGGGTCAAGGGTTAGTTTTGGAGTCTCTGATTGGGCCTGGGGGCCAATCTATCAAGGGTCACAGATCAGCCTGGACCAGGGTCAGGAAGCCTGATTGGGTTATATAAGGTAGTGTGTGGCCTAGATCAGGAGTCAGACTGTAGCTGGGGTCAGGCTAGTGGCCAGCATCAGGGAAATCTGGTCAGGATCGGGGTCAATGTGTAATTTGAATAGGAATCAGTATGTGACTTGGTCCCAGCTGACCCCAGAGGCTCAAGTGATCAGTGTGTGAACTGTGACAAGCCCTTTATCTGGGGAGAGAACTCAGGCCCTAGCATTATAAATCCTCTCCCTACTGATGACAGGGTCTCATTTTTTTCTGAAGCAAATTTCCTAACAGGTATAGGGACTGGTGATGGTGATCAGGTAAGGGAACCAAGGTGGCTCCTGGCAAGGTTTCAGGGAGAAAAGTGAGCCAGCCCTGCTTCAAGCAAGCAGATTCTGCCCCTACCCTGCTTTGTGACCCTGGTGACAAATTACCTGTCTGTTCCATTTCTCCATCTGTAAAACGGAGTCAGTCTTCCAAGCCTGCAGTTCGGTCTTTGGGTTCTGATTCCACCTCCCTTGACGTTTCTCTGGTGGAACTGGCATGCCTGATGGTCCCTTGCTGCTGCTAGGCCCACCTCTGCCAGTGGGTAGCTCCAGGCCTCTCTCTTGCCCTGTGCAGGCGAATGTTCCCTGCTTGCCGAGTGGCAGTCACCGGCCTGGACCCTGAGGCCCGCTACCTGTTTCTTCTCGATGTGGTTCCAGTGGATGGGGCTCGCTACCGCTGGCAGGGCCGGCGCTGGGAGCCTAGCGGCAAGGCAGAGCCCCGCTTGCCTGATCGTGTCTACATTCACCCGGATTCTCCTGCCACTGGTGCCCACTGGATGCGGCAGCCTGTGTCCTTCCATCGTGTCAAACTCACCAATAGCACACTGGACCCCCATGGCCACGTGAGGCCCGAGCTGGGACTCCAGGATAGGGGTTGGGGGTGGTGCTGGGTAGACAGCCGAGGCTGGGGCCCAGGGTAGGGATTCACCCGGTTTCTTCCCTCCCAGCTGATCTTGCACTCTATGCACAAGTATCAGCCCCGCATACACCTGGTGAGGGCCGCCCAGCTCTGCAGCCAGCACTGGGGAGGCGTGGCCTCCTTTCGCTTCCCTGAGACCACATTCATCTCTGTGACAGCCTACCAGAACCCACGGGTGAGTGACCTTGCTTGAGGGGATGGCAGCACCCTGTCTAGGCTGCAGGAGTTTTGACCTGGATTTATGCCCCTAGATCACACAACTCAAGATTGCAGCTAATCCCTTTGCCAAAGGTTTCCGGGAGAATGGCAGAAACTGCAAGAGGTGAGCGTTGTTCGTTCGCCCAGCTGTTCACGGTATTTATTAATCGCTCCCTACATGCCCCAGCAGTATGCTGGATGTCAGGAACACAATGGTAAATAAAACCATTTATTCCCTCACTAATTCAACGCATACACTTATTTAGTACCTGCAGTATGCCAGGCACTGTTCCAGGCATTAGGGACACATAAATAAATGAAGCAAACCAAAGCCCCATCCTCATGGAACTGATGCTACTGCACAAGTAGACAAATAAATGAAATAAATAAAATGTTAGTGGTATGTTCTAAATAGAAACAACTTAGGGAAGCACAGGAAAGCTGGGGTGAGGGAGATGAATGGCCGAGGAAGGCCTCCCTGAGGAAGGAACCTGCAGAGGTGAAGGAGGGAGCCCGTGGGGACGTGGGGGGCACCCCTTGCTGTGTGCAAGGGCCCTGAGGCAGGGCATACAGACGGCTGGAGTAAGGAGGCGAGGCAAGGTGAGGAAAGCCAGATTAGGCTCCATGGCAAGGACTGGACCCCTGCTCTCAGGGAGCTCACATCTGTCAGAAGGCAGACATGAACTGTAAGTGTGACTGTGGGAGGTCAGGGAGGTCTTTCCTGAAGAAGTTTGGTATGACCTGAAACAAGAGGGATGAGTTAAGTAGGTGAAGAGGGGACAGAAAATATCGGAGAGGCTGAGTGGCAGCTGGTGGAGATGGGGACGAGGGAAATGGGATGAGGTCAGGCCATGCCCTGGGCTTGCAGCTTGGGAAGGTCTCCACTGATCCAACAGAAAGTACTGAAATGTTCAAGTGGGGAACAAATCACTGCTCTTTCTAATCCCTTGAATTCTCTGGACTTCACTTCCTTCATCTGTAAAATGGGTAGAATAACCATACAGGGTTATTCTGATAGGGTCCCTGGGAGGGTGAAATGCCTGGCACCTGGCAAATCCTAATAGTGCCATCATCGTCATCATCATCATCACTGTCGTCATCGTCATCATCATCACTGTTCCCCAGGGAGCGAGATGCCCGTGTGAAGAGGAAACTTCGAGGCCCGGAGCCAGTAGCCACAGAGGGCTATGGGAGTGGAGGTGAGTTGTCCCAATCAGGATGGGGCCAGGCCTGATCCTCCTATACCTACTGTCCCTTCTGTCTCTCCAGATACACCAGGGGGTCCCTGTGACTCCACCCTGGGTGGGGACATTCGTGAGTCAGATCCAGAGCAGGCCTCAGCCCCCCGGGAAGCTGTCCCGGCCCCAGTTCCTCCATGTGGTGGCCCTAGTGCTGAGGCCTATCTCCTGCACCCTGCAGCTTTCCATGGGGCCCCCAATCACCTACCAACCAGGTGAGTGGGACAAGGACACAGGGTTGGGCTATTGCTGGTGTTCCCTCTCTCCTGTTCTGAAAGATGTCTCTTTCTACTTCAGGAACCCCAGCTTCCCGGAGGCTCCAGACTCTGGGCGCCCAGCTCCCTATTCGGCTGCATTTTTGGAGCTGCAGCCCGGGCCAGGGGGCTCAGGGTACCCAGCAGCTCCACCTGCAGCATCCTTTGCCCCACACTTCCTCCAAGGGGGCCCCTTCCCTTTACCGTACCCAGGGCCTGGGGGTTACCTGGATGTGGGTTCCAAACCAATGTACTGAGCCGTCAGAGGGGCCCTGTGCCTCACCTTCCATCACAGCCTCCAGTCCCCTTCCCCCAGCACTGTAGCCCCCTCATTCCACTGGCCCCATCCCCCACACCAAATGGCTGCCTTAGGCCTTCTCCCCCACTTCACACCTTGATTTCACTCCCACCCCCTCCGGCTTCAAAGCCCAAGCCAGGCTGCTGGGAGTCCAGCTGGGGCCAGCTTCCCCTTCCCGGCTCTCACCTTGGTGTGAATGGAGGGTGGGTCTGCTGGCCAAATGGGGCACAGCCCAGTATCCCCACCTCCTGCACCCCCCGCCCCTTGCCACCACTGCAAGCCACACCAGTCTGTTCTCAGGACCAGAGTATTTTTGTTAATAAAACTCAAAAGACATCAGTGCTCAGGAAACATTGGCTAATGGTGCTGGCCCCGGGCGGGGCTGGGCTAGCCAAGGCTTCATGGGGAAACCTAGGCTGATCCAGAACTGTTTCCAGTGCCTCAATCTTGTATGCTTGGAACAACCTGCTCTGGGCCCTTTTCCTCCTCAGGGAAATGGAGGAAATCTCAATTTCCTAACGCTAGTTGTCTTGACAATCAAACAAAGCTGCCCATGAGAACCCACCTTCTACCCCGCACTGAGGAAGCCTTCAGGAAGTGGTCGCTGGCTGGGGAGCTAGAGGCTCTGGGCGAGCGGACTGGCCTGAGACTTGCCTTCCTGGCAGGATTAGGACCAAGGCAGTCAAAGTTCTGATGCCTGTCCAGGTCATCCTCAATCAAGACTGACAAACCCAACAACCACTTTTCTTCTTTTATTAGAATTTTTTTCTTTTTTTTTTTTTTTTTCAAAACTTTTATCTAAAAAAAAACAAAAAAAAAAAAGGAAAAAAGAAAAACAAAAAATTACTGGAAACTTCATGGTTCAAGTGGGGAGAAAGGAGAGGAGGAGCACGGAGCTCCAAACCTCTCCAGAGAAAGTCCTCACCCTTGAAGTGCCCTCTTGCGGGGAGAGCAGAGCTGGGGACAGCCCCTCCAGGCCCAGCCTCCGACTGGGGAGAGGGCAGAGTCACAGTGGTCCAAGGGCCAGAAAGGTTGGAGGGGGCAGGGCCAAGGGGTCACAGGAAGTAGTCAGCCACCGGCTTCTTGGAAGGGATGCCCCGTGTCTCCTGGGGAGCAGCCTCAAAGATGATGAAGTCTTTCTGGAGATGCTCGTCCAGCTCCAAGATGGCTGCCACATTGCCACAGCTGGAGCAGGGGCAGCAGAGTGAGGAATGGGTCGACCTAGATTCCCCACCACCACCCTGACCTCCTGGGTCCCCCCAGCTCACCGGTAGCAGTAGTTGGGTGCTGACCACACAGTGAGCACGGTCTCATTGAAGTGCCACTTGTAACCTTCCATCACTAGTTGGTGGGCACGGCAGATCATGTCAATGTCATTGGCTGCGTTGAACTGGGCCACCACATCACTGCCAAACAGGTAGCCGGCTCCACGGGGGCTCACACCCCAGCCTGTTGTGTCTGAGGCAAATAAGGTAGGGATGGGGAGAGGAGGTCCTCAAGGCTTCTATGGTTGCCCACTGCCCCTTGAAGGTGAATATTCTGTCGCCTTCCTCCAATCAACCAGAGCCCTGTGCAGCAAGAGGCCCCTGGAAGGTATGTTCCAGGGGGTTCTGGGGGAGAGGACTGCACATGTTGGAGCAGATGAGCTGGAGAAAGAGCGCTGGATGTCTGGTTCCACCTCATCGCAGTGACCATTCAATTCACTGTCCAAACAGGTGCGCATGTGAGTGAAAGGAGACGCTCCTAATAACCACGCCAGTAGTACCAGCGTGAGCAAGCACTGTCTTGGCCAAATAGGGTGTAAGGTCACCCTACGTCTGGCAGAGCAGTCTGAGAGTGGCAGTGATAGAGGGGAGGGTGGGCCCTGGACTGGTACTCAAGAGACCTCAGCTGTGCTCCACATCAGCAGGGACTCCCACAGCATGAGGGGTCCTTGGGGAGCTATCATTCGGAGGTCTGACCTATGAAGAAGCTGCCGTCAGATCCTGAAGCCCCTCGCCACACAGAGAATCAATGACTTTGTCCTAAACAGCCCTATGAACTGTGACGCACGTGCTTCCACCCCCTGAGCTCCAGTATTTCCATCCATGCCTCCCTGCTCCTCATGGAGGGTCCAGCAGCAGACAGGTGGAGGACAGAAGGCAGTGTGGAGCAGCCCTGCCCTACTCCTCCCTACACCCCTCTGGCCTAGCCCTCCATGGTTCTTGCTTCAGTCAGTCTCAGCAAATGAATGTAGAGCCAGCCTGACCCTGCCCCACCTGCCTACCCCTCTCCTCACCTTCAGGGTCAGACCAGAGGAGGTCACACATAGGCCCGTCGTGAGGCACCTCTTGCTTTCGGTCAATCGTCCGGATCTGGTCCAGAGTCTGGATGGAGGGGGAGAGACCCCCGTGCACGCAGAAGATCTAGAGGGGAAAGTAAGACCAGAAGGAAGGGAGGCAAAGATCCAAAGCCTCCCCTATTATTCCAGCCCCAAGGAGTCCCCCAGCCAGCCTACCTTGCCATCGATGATGGCTGACAGGCTGAGGTAGTCAAAGATCTCAGTGCAGTAGCGCCACACGGTCACCGAACCATATTTTCGCAGGCACTCATCATAGAAGCCATATACCTGGGTGATCTGGCGGCTCTCATGATTGCCCCGGATCAGGGTGATGCGGTCAGGATAGCGAACCTGGGGGTGGCCACCAAGTCAGGGCAGGCATCCAAGTTCTGCCTTTCCACTATCCCTCCCAAATCTTCACACATCTGATGTCCTCACTCTTTTTCTTTTTGGTGGTTTGGACCCAGCAGTGCTTAACCACTGAGCCACATCCCCAGCCCAGTTTACTCTTTATTTTGAGCCAAGGTCTTGCTAAACTGCTAGGGCCTCCTGAAGATACTGAGCCTGGCTTTGAACTTGTGACTGTAACCCTCCTGCCTCCTGAGCCACAGGAGTGCGTCCAGGCCTAGTTCACTTATATGTTCTGGCCCAGACTCCTGTCATCTCTTGCCTGAATTGTGCATGTAGCATCTTCTGCCTTATGGACCCCCAGTCCCTTTCAGGGGAAATAAACCCGACCCCTCCCCTCATCAGCTACAAACCCAATGGCGGCTCTTATACCTCCCACACAGACCCAAGCCTTCGGTGACATCAAGGCCCTGTGGCCCCTACACCTCTCTCTACCAATGAATTTTATATTTAACTGTCCTCAATGACTGCCACCTTCTGAACAATGCCAGCCTCTCTTCTTTCCCAGTGCCACCCCATTAACCTTGTTCTCCAAGGCTGGGTCAGAGAGCCCTGAGTCAAGGCAACAGCCCCACCAAAGAGAATCAGTGCAGAGTCAGCAGCATAGCTCCAAGGTAAGGATGGAAGGGAAGACAAGCGGGGCAGCCATGCGGAAAGGATGGCCAGGGGTGGCAGTCGGGGTGGAGGGCAGGCTCAGGCTCCAGAGCCCAGGGGTTCCCACCTTAAGTGCCAGGAGTAGGAGGAAGGTTTCAACACTGTAGAAGCCACGGTCCACAAAGTCCCCCATGAAGAGGTAGTTGGTCTCAGGGACATCACCACCCACCTGTGGGGAGGAAGGAGTTTCTGCTTGGTTCAAAACAGTCCCATCTCCACTGCAGTGGCCCATGTTCCTGTCCAGCTGAGGCCCTTTTTTCACAAAAGGCCCCCCCAACTAGAAGCCTCCTCCCTGCCTCCATACACCAAGGAAAGGGCTTCACTCTCCCCAATGCTCCTTCCACACTCACTCTGAACAGCTCCTTGAGGTCATAGAATTGTCCATGGATGTCACCGCATACCTGAGAAGTAGGAAGTGGGTTGGCACTCACTTAGTAGACCCCTCTGATCCCACAAACGATCCTTCAAACACGGCATTCTTTCAAGAGCCTCGGCACTCTTGACTACACTGCTGTACCTCAGGGCTGAAAGTCTACAGTCCGCTGGGAGTCAGCAGCGGTGGCATCACCCACCAGACCACACTGAGTGCCAGCTACCCGGGGGACAGGAGCCAGAGCTGTTTTTCCTGAGCTGACAGCACCTGGAGGACCTGGTCCCTTTTCTCCCTCCAATTACCCAGAATAAAATTACTGATGCAGAGCCACAGAAACATGACCAAAATCACTCACCAAACTACAGTCCTTCTGCCCGAGCCAAGGGTGTCCCCAACAAATCAAAATTTGCACATCCGTTTCTTAGAGTGGACCACCCATGAAGACAGGGGAAGGGACAGAGACATGGGGCAACCTGGGACCCCAGGAATGAGGGGTGGACTTATGGTGCTTAAAAGACCAAGGGGCTGGAGTGGTAGTTTAGCAATTCCAGTGCTTGCCTGGCATGCATGAGAACCCAGGTTCAAACCCCAGCACCGCAAACACAACTGTCAGCAAAACAAAACCCAGATAAAAATAAAGAAAAGAAAGTTGATTCTCTCTCTTTTTTTAAAAGAAAAGAAAGAAAGAAAAGACAAGACAAGACAATCAAGCCAAGCCTGCAGGGCAGAGTATACTCACTGTGACTGGAGAGTCCACCCTCTGCACATTGCTCTCCTCTACCAAGATCTCTCTGGAGACAGAAGACCAGGGTCACCACAGCCAGGACAGCCCAGCCCAATTCCTGACCTTTTTTTGGGGGGAGGGGAGGACATGAGGTGGTCCTTGAACCGCCAGCGGGCAGGAGTGAAGTGTGAATTTCCCCAGGATCAGCCAACCATGGCCCTCCGCTGCTCAACACCCTTCCAAGGCTCCTGGCTGTCCAGAGTCCCAGCTCTCATCCCAGCATTCAAGTCCTTCCAAGTAGGCTGCACTTTTCCAGCCTTGTCCACCCCTGCTGCTCTCTCGGGCAGCCAGCCCTGTCTGGAAGACAGGTCTCCTCATTCCCTCCACAAAAGAATCCCCCTCCACCCCCCCCCCCCCGGTTCCCTTACAGCACTCTCTGACTGTCCCTTGGCTGAAGTCTGACATCACCCTACCAATCAGGGGCCCTTCTCCTAGACTGTCCAGACACAAGGTGGTGGTATCCCCGGGGCAGGTCAACCATCAGAGGCACCATCAAAGGGACAATGCGCTGTTCCTACATATTCGACATGTATTTAGAGACACTTTATTTCTCATTGACGTGCAGTACACTTCCACTTGAACGAGCAGGAAGTAAAATCACTTTAGCAGTTACAGGTGTCAAACTGAAGCAGCACCTATATTTCCAAATTTTGCTCCTGATGGAGTAGCACTAACACTGGAGCTCGCACCATGGGCCACGACTGCATTAGGAGCTCTGCACAGATGCCCACCCTCAGTCCCCTCAAAGGCAGGACTAAGACGATTCACAGAGCAGATGCAAAAGCTGACACACAGGAGGCTGCTGGGTTGGCCACAGTAGCAAAAGTGGGATCTGAACCAGGGCAGCCTGGTTTCAGGCTTCTTTTTTGGGGAGTGGGGATGGAGAGTGGGGGTAGTGGTAGTAGAGAAGGGGTCTGACTTTGCATTGAGTTAATCTGAGGGACAGCCCCAGGCTCTTCCTTAGCTCTCCCTCTTTCTGGCAGTCTTCCACTGGACTGAGTTCAGGGAACAGGAGGATTCACATATGTCCCTCAGGGTCCCTCTGACAAAGGTACATAGGGCAGGTGAGCCTTAGCTTTATGGAACAGAAGGTGGCACTACTGGTGGTCCAGGAGGCCAGAAGAGCAACTGGGCTCTCCCACCTGTGCTGCATCTTGGGGTGGACATCCTCTCACTTCAACTGCTTATAACGGCTTTTCCAAGAGATTGGTTCTTTCCATCCTCATTTCATGGATAAAGAAATCAAGGCTTGGAGAAAAGTGGCACAGTCGTGGTCACGAAGCTGGCTGAGACAAGCCTGAAACCCAGCTAGGTCATATTCAGGACCCTTCCTCTGCAAAATCCGAGCTCAGTGGCAGCAGGGCCCCAGTGCAGTCAACGAACAAGGACCATGTTCCCTGATGCCAGCTGTCATTTGTAGCATATTACCAGCCCTCTAACTGTTCCCCTTTACTTTAACAATTAACAAACCTTCAGTAAGCACCTATCAGTGTATTGGGCCCTGTCCCTGGATAGAATCTAATTTAAACCTCACAATGAGCAAAGTTATTTGACCAGGGTCACATTGCAGATGGTGACAAAACTGAGATTCACACTAAAGAGCACCCAATTCAAAAGCTTTGCTCTTCTAATATGCTAATAGTTTAAACAGAAGCAATTTCAGCTCAGAGTGCTGCAGGCCTCTGTGGTTCCAGGGATTTAATTTCTTCTGTGTACCCTCTCAACAAGCTGAAGCTCTTGACACTACTGGCTTCATCCAGGGTCTCTGATGGGTCCCCAGGCCATGGCCAAATGCTAAAATTGGTACCCCTTCAAACTAAGTCTGGGAGAGGCCACCTCAGACCTCAACCTAGTATCTTCTAGCTCCATCTCCGTCTCAACTGGGCACAGTTCTCAAAGGCCTCAGCCCTCCATAGCTCTCTGCTGCTTCTCACACCCCACTGTCAAAATCCAAAAGTCTCTGTCTGGCTACCAATGACCAAGGAGCACAGTCAAAGACCTGGACCTGAAACTAACTTCCTCTCCAACTTCCTGCATGACGTGGGATAAGACTAGATACCATCTACTCTAAGGCTCAGTTTGATCTGGGAAATGTGGTAAATGCTTCCTCCTAGCCTGCATATTCCATAGAACTGCTGCAATGCAGCAATGCACACGTAACTTCATGGTTATTCTGAAAATGCTAGCATGCTATCTAAGCGTCAACTAACATCACGGCCACACTTATCCAAGTCCTATAGTGGAGAAAAGACTTCTGGGGGAAAAAAGAATAAAGTCAGGCAGCATTATTACTAGGTTTAAGTTCCTAAAAGTGCCAATCAGAATGGAGGGAGAGAGAGAATTAAAAACATCCTGGAGCTAGTTTGGCCAGGGAGACTTTCTTCTCTCTTCTTTTTTCTTTCTTTTTGAGATGGGGTCTCGCTTTGCTGCCCTGGCTGGCCTTGAACCCAGGCTCAAGCAATCCTCCGCCTCAGCCTCCTGAGTAGTTGGGACTATAGGTGTGCACTACTGCGTCCAGCAGGCAGATTCTCTTGAGCTGGCAAAACAGTAAGGTTTCAGACAGGCATTTTAAAAGAGGCCTAGCCTGTTCATCAAACCCACAGAGGTCCTGTCTGACTGCTGAGAATTAGTCTGATGGGGCAGGGCCAAAGAAAGAGCCTCAGGGGCACAGATTTAGAACCCAGTTCTGCTACTTCCTCACTGGTTGGCCTCAGTCAAATCTCTAGGCCTCTAGGAGTTGTGACTTTCTGTTCTTAAGTAAAATGGGCAAATTATTCCAACCTCACATACTGATGGGGAGGGAGGGAATGGTAGAAGGTCTGGGCTACTAGTGGGTCTATTGTTCAATAAATCCTTTAGTTCTTCCATAATTCTCCATCTTGGTGGAAGTCACAAACAGTTCCCTAGAGGAAGCAGGTCACTGGTCTCCTCAAATGCTGCTCCCATTATCTCAGGCCCGTGCTCCTTTCATCCTAGTTGGAATGCCCTTTCTCACTGACCCTGACCCTAGCAGCTAACCAAATTATCTTTATCCTTCAGGGTCCATCTTCCTTGATGGGCTCAGCTCACATTATTCTTACCTTTCTCAAACAGTAATAATAACAATACCTAGAGCATTTACACTGTATCAAAAGTTTACCTCAAGCACCAATTCAGTGAATGTAGCTTCACAACCACGGTATTAAGCATGATCACGTCCACCTTACAAATAAAGAAACTTCAGCACCAGACACCTCAAGATCAGCAACACAGTAAGATGCAGAGCTTGGATTCAAATCCAGAGTCACTGCATTCCAAAATCTGGACATCGTTCTGTGTCCCACAGAACTATTATTAGCTGGGCCTCCCTCCATATCATGCTTAATTTTATTTCTTAGGCTCCCACACTGAACACGTGAGTAATCCAACTCCTCCTTATTGCATTATGGCCTGAAAACACATCAGGACAGAAACTGCTTCAGACTCCATTCCTCACTTGCTGGTAAGTTCGAACATCAAAGTCTTCACTTGTAAAATGAAGGAGACAGAACCACCTCCCTTTATGGGTTGTTGCTGGGATTAAGATCATTTTATAAACCACTGTCTTCTTGCCTTTAACTTTTGTTCTTGCAGACGCTCCCTTTAAACTTCCTTATTCTTTTCCCCAGAGCTCAGTCCCTCTAACAAGCTGCTTCTGTTCACCCCTGACAGATGAGTTTGCTTCTCTGAGTTTCCTAAGTACTCTGTAACTTTCCCTTATTCGGCTCAAAGCATAACATACAATACTTTTAAGTTTTTATACATGTCTATCCTCCCCTGGCAGACAAGGGGGTTCCAGGAGGAAAGGGGCTCTACTCAGGTCATTTCGCCAAAGCTTCCAGCATGGGGCAGACGCAAAGTTATCACAGCTGGGTCTGCCCCAGGCCGGAACCCCTGGGTGGCGGCTTGACCTCCCTTTGCTGGGGCCGCCGGGCTCACCTGGCCTTAGCGCACAGGGCCTTGACTTCGCTCTCCTTGATGAGCTCGCAGCGCCGCAGCTGCTCGATCTGCCGGTCCAGGTCGCTGATCTCCGCCATGGCCCACCCCCCCGGCGCGGATCAGAGTTGGGGCCGCCGCCCCCTCCGCACCGCACAGGGGTCTCCTGGGAAAGAGGAGCAGCCCGCCGATCAGAGCGTCCGTGCGGGACACGGGGGGGCGACTAGATTCTGGGGCTGCCCCCCGCCCCGCCTCCCCTCACATCGGCACCGGGACCCCCAGCGTCCCACCGCTTTGGCCGCACCCCCCGCTAACTCCCGTCGAACCCCGCGGTCCCGCGCTAAGGACGGTGGCCTAGAGGGGCCTCAGACTATTACCGCCGCTGAGACTCCGGCTCGGGCTCTCGGACTCGCTTGTCTCCCTCCTTCCCTCCGCTTTGGGCCGCCGCCACCGCCGCTTCTACTTCCGGCCCCGCCGCGGAAGCACAGAGAGGCCAGTTCCGGCGCGCGCCGGATGTGGCGTCATACACACGCCTCCCCCCTCCTCCCTCGCCGCGCCCTGATCGCCACCTGCGGGCGGAGAATGAAGGAAGTGGGCGTCGCCGGATGCGGGCTGGGCACCGGACTCGGCGAGGGTGGTTAGGGACCGAGAGCAACCCCCTGCCATTTCAGTAAGAAAAACAAAGTGAAGCTGGGCTCGCGCTGTCCGTGTCGCTTCACGTTACACAGTTTACCTGTTCCTTGTGCCTCCCCGACTACAGTCCTGGGGATGTTCACTCCAGTGCTTAGAGTAAGGCCTGGCCCAGTAGACATTCATACGTAGTCAGTGAATGAAGGAATCCCTGCTCGAATCTCACCCCGCTACCTCAGAGAAATCTTTGCCAGGGAGAAGTTCCAGAGCTTTGGGCAGAAGGGGTCGCACCTTTCCCACGCCATGCCTGTGCCTGTGTAGGACCTTCTTGATTCCCAAATCAGGAGGGTCTGCTGACAGCCTTCAGCTGCCTTGCCTGAACGTTTTATTCCTTTAAGAGGAGAAAACTGGCTCCGACAGGTTAAGTAACTTGCTTGTGGTTGCAGAGTTAGAATTTTGGAATTTAAACCAACGTTGAAATTAAAACCCAGAAAAGCTGTGATCTCGGTACTAGTTTTTCATTCTTTTACTTAACTGCTTCTGGAACTCAGATTGTTTTAAAATTAAAAAGAACAGCACTCCCCAAATTAGCATTAAAAATCTTGTGCTTTCCTAGTCTCTTGCTTCAGTCAGAGCAAACTTGATTTTTAAACAGTCTTTCCAGTCTGTTTTTACACATCATGCTGTCCTTTGCGCTTTTACTGACCCTGTTTCACTTGGTTTATTCAGATTTTGTTTCCCCGAGTTGAGTGAGGCTAGGAAGAGAAGTGAGCATAGAGTTTGCAGGAGTACTGGGATGGGTTAGCTTTGCTTTTGTTTTTTGGAATGGGGGAAGAGTTGGGGATTGGACCCAGGGCCTATACATGGTAGGCAAGTGCTCCACCGCTGGGTGACATCCCAGTCTAGGTTTGATTTTGGATGTAGACAGAAGGGAGGGACCTACAGAGTTTTCAAATTCCTAGGTCACAGATAATAAATTCTATGTAGGTCATTAGGGATTTTGTAGGACCCGGGAGATGAGAAAGGTCAAGATGATTTTCTTGAGGGAAGCTTAGAATGGAAAGGACCCATGTCAGGAAAGGGTGGGGGTGAGGTTGTTTCAGGAAATATGGGAAGTGGCAGGACTAGCCCATTCCCTAGTTATGGCCAAGATCTGCAGCAGCTAGGGACTGGTATGGCTGCTGCTACCCCAAGATTGGGTGATAGAAAAGATTCAAGGCATGGCCTAGGGCTAAGCGTGAGGTCCTCTTTGTGGCTTCATGGAACGCAGCAGCTCAGTTAACCTGGAACCTGAGCCTCTGCAGTTGGTTTTTTGTGTGTATCTGCATTGTCAAGGCGGGGGTGGGGGGTGGGGGGCATAGGAGATTGCAGGTTTTTCAAGGGGTTCTGTGTCCAAAGGGCCCTAAAAAGTCATTTCTAATCTCATCTCCCGTTACAGTGGGGAAACAGAACTCAATAGCATAGATTAGATATTTCCAAGAAACAGTACAACCTTGGGCAAGATAATTTTAAGCATAAATTGGGAATAACAGCACCCATTTACAAAGCAGCCTGAATGTGTTGCCTGACTCACAGTACTCAGGAAGTCAGATTTCACAGTGGTGACTGTGTCATGGGCCTTCTGTACTCTGAGTTCTGGAGCCCAAGGCTGCAGCCTCCTAAGATCTGAGTGGTTACTCAGATCTGTACTCCCCACCTGTAAGCCCTAATCAGATGCCACTAGTAGAAGGGTGGAGCCTTTAGGGACTAGAAGAAAATTTCACAAGCTCTCTGATTTTCTCCAAGCCCTGGGTGAGAAACAGGAAGGTCCTACCTAACCCCTTTTATCCTTTTCTGGCCCAGGACAGATGAACACAAAGTTAGGGTTCTTTCCTCTTCTGGGCTGAGCCACCTCCCCAGGCCCACCCTACCTCAGATGCCACAAGACACGGACAACAGACTCCCCCTTAAATAGTTGTTTATTGGCAGTGGGCTGGAAGGGGTGATGGAATTAGCACGCACAAACACCACACACCAAAGTCACAAGGGAGGCAAGAGTGATGGGAAAGTGCCTGGAGCCCCATGAGGCCCCCTCTTCAAGAGTGAGTGTGGGCAGGGGCCTGGAGTGTTGAGGGGGCAGCCTGAGAACACCTCACTTAGTGGCTTAGTAGGCATGGTTAGAGACGAACAGGGACTCGCTGGCTGCAGCCCCAGCCTGACCACTTGGGGTGTACTTTCCTTGACAGGCGAGGCTGTTGGCCTAAGGGGGGAGAGGAGCCAGAGTGAGAAGGTCTCTTCTCAGAGTCCCTCCCACCCACCCAGGCACCCTGCCACCTTCCGCCCCTGCCTTACCAGGGCTCGCTTGATGTACTCCTCCTGGGCAGTCTTCAGGTTCTCCTTCTTTCCGCCCCAGGCCTTCAGGGCAGAGGCCTGTAAGGCTCGGCCATAGGAGAAGGTCAGGGCCCACGGCTTCAGCAGGGGACACTTGTTGATGGCGTTGAGATTGATGGATGCCTCCTCCTCGCTCTGTCCTCCAGACAGAAAGGTGATTCCTGTAGAACAAGGGCCAAAGTAGGGGAGGGGCTTTAGCCAGAGACTCAGAGGACTGGGAGAAGCCCTTAGAAGCTGCCCCAGAAAGCAGACCACATGGGCTCCAGGGTGGTAGGTACAGTTTTTGTACATCTCGGAGGTCAAGACAAGTGGGGTAGGCCTTACCAGGGACAGCGGGGGGCACTGTGCGGCGCAGTGCTGTGACAGTTGCCATGGCAATCTCCTCGTGGGAAAACTTCTGGGTGCAGGCATGGCCTGGGGTGACCATGTTGGGCTTCAGCAAGGTGCCTTCTAGGTAGATGTGGTGGTCACTCAGAGCCTTGTAGACAGCAGCCAGCACCTAGAGGAGGGCAAGGTCAAAGTGGGGCAGGGTGTGAGTCTAAGGCTGGACCCAACTGCCTAATCCACCACACTATTCTGGCCAGGCAGATAAGCAACCTACCTTCTCGGTTACATACTGACAGCGCTTCAAGTCATGGTCCCCATCAGGGAGGATCTCAGGTTCCACAATGGGCACAATGCCATTCTGCCAGGGGAAGAGACAGAGTAGTCATGAGGCCTCCTAACCTAGAATCGCACCTGCAGCTCCTCACAACCATTGGCCAGGATCTTATCTCAGTGCTGATAAGGACACTGCTTCAAAGCCCTCAGTGGATTACTAGTGACAGGCATCTCAGATCCACCCACCCAATCCCTATGTGGCCCCTCTGCCTTGCAGAATGTCCTCCAGGGGCTCAGCCTGATGTTCAGTGTGCATCAGGAACAGCAGCTCTGGGGGAGGAAGGTGTCCTGGCACATGGATGGCAAGCTAGCCCACACAGGGACCAAATGAAGTGGGAGGTGGCCTTTGGGGACCTGCAGTCCCACCTGCTGGCAGATGCTGGCATAACGAGCCAGAACGTTGGCATTTTCCATGATGGCAAGGGCTGAGGGGGTGTGTTCCCCAATCTTCAGCACACAGCGCCACTTGGCAAAGTCAGCCCCATCCTTCTTGTACTGGGCACAGCGTTCAGACAGCCCATCCAGCCCTGAGGAGAACACGGAAGAGTCAGAGAGTGCTGGGGGAGGGATGCACGCAGCTCAGCTCTGCTCATGCCTGCCTGGGTGAATTGGCTGGTAGGGGAAGGAACCAAACAGTTCTCACCTTGGGTGGTGGTCTCGCCGTTTGTTCCCGCCAGGGGCACCACGCCCTTGTCTACCTGTTGGGGCGGATGAGGGCAATGATCTCTAGCACCCTTTCCTTCTCTAGAGCTCCCTTCTTTCCCCAGCTTCACTTCGCCTCTTGCCAGCCTCTCCAGGAATGCACATATTTTTACTTAGTTACAGTATCCGGTCCTGTGCATTGTGATACACTGCAATATCTGACAAGGATTACTAACTGGCTTGGGTGTCAGGACGCCTGGGCTCTACCACTAACGCTGAGCAATCATTTTTACCTCCCTGAGCTTCTAGTTTTTCATGTACAAAATGGAAAAATACCTTGCTCCTAAGGGGCTGGAGCAGTGGCTCAGCAGTTACAGCGCTTATCTGGCATGTGCAAGGATGAGGGTTCGAACCCCAGTACTATGTACACAATGAACTGTCAGTGCAATGCAAGCCATGTGAAAAACTAAATAAAAACTGATTCTCTCTCTCACTGTCCCTCTCTAAAGGAAAAAAAGGGGGGCGCTGGAGTGGTGGATCAGCGGTTACAGTGCTTGCCTTGCATGCACAAGAACGCAGGTTCCAACCCCAGCACCATGTACACATCCAAGTGTTGGAGCAATGAAGGCTAAATGAAAAACAAAAGGGGCTGGAGCGGTGGCTCAGCAGTTACGGTGCTTGCCCAACAGGTGCAGGTACACGTAGTATTCAAACCCCAGCACCCACGTATACAACCAAGTGTCAGAGCAACAAAGGCCATATGAAAAACTCAAAAATTGATTCTGTCTGTCTCTCTCACTGTCCTTCTCCTTTAAAAAAAAGTCCCCCAAAAGTACCAGAGTCTGGGACACCCAAGCTCTACCCTAGTCTCTAGACCCCCTCCAATCCAGTATTCATCTTCTGCCCTATTAATCTGAATTCCTTTCCCCCATATCCACCTGCAGCCTGACATCCTGAGGCCCTGCCCCCTCACCTTGATGCCCACGACACCACCCTTGGATTTGATAACTTGGGGGAAAGGACGCCCATCATCCGCCTTCTGGTAGAGCGTCTCATGGAAGAGGATGACGCCCCCAATGCAGGGATTCACACGGTCATCAGCAGTCAACAGCAGCTGGCGGTAGAAGCGACGATTCTCCTCGGTGTTTTCAGTGCCAATGGACTGCAGTCGCTTGGCAATGCTGCCTGGAAGGGAGCATCACATGGGAGAATAAGGAGATTAACCTGTCACTCCCACCCTGGGCCGTCCTCCCAGTCTGTCTTGGGCAGGCACCGCACCAGTGGACTCATCTGCAGCCAGGATGCCCTTGCCCGGAGCCACAATGCGGTGAGCGATGTCAGACAGCTCCTTCTTCTGCTCCGGGGTCAGCGCTGGATATGGGTAGGGCATGTTGCTGGTGGTAGCTAGTTCCTGGGTGGAGGAGACAATTAGGGGAAGAGTGGTTAGCAGAGCCACCCCATGGTCTCAATGTGAACAGGGCCCCTTGCCTGGAGGTCAGGGCAATCATTCCCTACCTCCCCTGCCCCACACCCTGGCAGGTCCTGGGGCACTTCCTGTCCCCAGCTCTCCCCTACACCCGACTTCCCTATGCTAGGCCTGCCTCCTCCTGTACCTTTCCTAACTCTGTTTGTTGCTGGGTGTTGCCCAGCTGAGGGTGGGGTTGCTCACTGGCAACTGGGGGAAAGGAAAAAGCCATAGCCAGGGACAGGCGGGTCATGTTGAAGCTGGACCCTTCTGGCTTGCGCCTTGCCATGGGTCACCTTGCCTAGAAACAAAACCGAACCGAAGTATTTTAGAAGTTAAAGGTCATCATGAGTAGGGCAGAGGGCCCCAAACCTCATTCAAAGGGCCCAGAGAGAAGGTAAAGATCAGCTTCCAGCCACACCACAACCCAGGGGCCAGATCTGAGATTAGAAACCAGACCTACTAACTGCTATTGGGTGTCCCTTCCAATCCACCCAAGATCCCAGGGCTGGCCCAGGCTCCTAGGCTTCAAGGACAATCCAAGGTCAGGCTTCTTCCCCCCAGGGTGAGGGGAGAGTGTTAGGAAAAGGGTTTTGGGAAAAAAGGTAGGAGGGCAATCAGAAGCCCAGGAAAGAGCAGCTGAGCAAGCCCAGCTGGAGGTGGAGGGAAGGGTAAGGTTCGCCCGTGCTCACTGCTCATACAGGGAAAGAGAAGGTGGAGGGGAGGCAAGCGCCCCACCCCTTCCCTGAAAAATGCTCCTGTCTGTTCACACGGCTGCGGCTGTTCCAGGCTCAGAATCAAGGTCACAAGATAAGGAAAGATAGGGAAAGTGTTAATGGGTTATCAAGCGCTGCTGAGGGGTTTCCCCTCCACGCCAGGAGCAGGAATCCACGCCACCCAGCTGCGCAACCCTGAGGCAGTATGTAAGCTGCGCCCACCCCTCGTTGCCTCTCGGGATATCTCTGTGGAGGCCAAGGGAGCCTACTGCTTTGTACCGGGGGTCCCTGCAAAGATATGGATGGGGCAATGGTACTCCATCTCGTCCCGCTTCCTCCCCCGCCATGACTCAGCGAGGAGCTGCTGCGTTGCGCAGCTGACCGAGGGAGCGATAGCTGGAGAGGGCTGGGGAGTCGGGGCCAAAAGCATGAGACTGTGGGATGGGAGTAGGAAAATGCTGGGACCGGGTAGGGGGACGCGCAGACGCCCGACCCGCCGCTGCCCCAGGATCCTTCTCCACGGTTCCTGACCCTCGCACGTGGTGAGGGGCGCTCACCTGGCACAGGAAGGGGCGGGCTGGCGGGGTGCTGCGGCGGAGGGCGGTGGGCTGGCGGGTGGGCTGAGGAGCGAACGATGAGGTCGTCACCAGAACCGGGTTCTGCAGCGCGTTCCGAGAGGAACGAAGCCTATTCAGATCCCGAGGGGGCGGCGCAGGGGGCGGGCCGGAGGAGGCGGCTCCAGTCTTTTAAAGACACCGCCCCGCCCTCCACTGGGTTTTTTCCTTTGCCGGGGGCAGGAGGCATCCAATTGCAGGCGAGGAACAGTGCAAGGCCGCCCAGAAAGGCGATGCTAAGAGGCGGCGCTTGGGTGGGGACTAGGCAGCGAGAGTACGATCCCTCCCCCACCCCCCCTAGGACGTGACTCGGGCCACATCCCGCGGGTCGCCAGGGCCCTCCCCTCCCTTGCACTTCCCCCAGCTCAGGCTGGCGCGCTCTGGAGTGCCGTGACTCAGCCGGAATTTTGGCACTGGGAGGGAATGAGGTTAGCGATGTAGGGGAAAAGCAATGGTGTCCGAAGAGAAGGCTGGCTTACCCTCCCAGGCCCCATCCTCGTGCCTAGGGCAGCCCCAGCTTCCGGCCAGCGTGGTTACAACGTGTGTCACCTCGTAACCAAATCCAGAGGTCGGGCGTTTGCCCGCCTCGCCCGTGGGCTGGCCTGCTCGCGATGCTCAGCCCATCCCTCCCTGCTTCTAACCCAGGCGCAAGAGAGGCGGAGAAAAGGGCGGCGAGTGGAACCACAGCGAACGGAAGAAAGCGGCCCGGGCTTGCAGAGAGCCTTGGCGGGGCCTTTCCCCAGCGGAGTGGGCTCCCACCCTGGCGAGCGCTTCCCAGCGTCAGTGTAGGGTCGGGCTCTGGGCCGGGGAGGCCAGCTTGGCCTGCTCTGGCGCACGCGCTTTCCGCCCGCGGCTGGTGCACACAAAGCAGTAGCTGAAAACCAAACTCCGGGGAAACTGACTGGCTAGGACTCGGTCTAAACAAGTCTGGACGCGGGGCCACGGTCCCTGTGAAATGTCTTCCTGGACCTGACTTCTCCAGTATAAAATCCGTTCCTGCACTGATCCTCCTCCCACATATTTTCCAAGCCTCCGTTTCTACTGGCCTTTCCGTCCCCCATCCCGACCTCAGCCCAACCCCACCCTGCCAGAGCTCGCTAGCGGCCCACCTGCTGCGAGGCTGAACGGAAGGCTCCGGCCGAGCGCAGTCAGCAGCGAGTGAGCCAGGACTACACCCGCTGGGTTATAAGGCAGCTCCTGCCTGCCCTCCCCCCTGCACCAATGTCCCGACGTTCTCCGTAACCCCTGCCCTTTCGCAGCCACGGATCCCCCAGCAAAGGACCTATATTTAGGGAAACCTGAAGCCCCTGACATTCAAGCCAGCGTGGGGCCCTGCGTGGGGGAAGGAGGAAGCCTTGGGTCTGCCCTCTGGGGAGGAAGGGCCCCTCCCACTCACCGGTACTTCGGAGCAGATTTCTTCCTTGGAAACCCAGACCAAGGCTGTTGGTTGTCAAGAGAAATCAAGCTTTGGACAGATCTGTGCGGAGGGAAAGGAGTAAAAGGAATTAGGGCGGCCCACCCGCCCGATTCCCTCCTCCCCGACTCTGGGCCTCATGGTGGCTGGGTTGGTGGGGGGTTTTTTTTTGTTTGTTTGGTTTATTTTTTTAAGAGGGAGATGCAGGCAGATACTTACCTCCTAAAATAGCCAAGAATCCATGAACAGGGTGTGGCTGGGCACCCCTAAATCCTGACTCTCACGGCCAGCTGAGTTGTACCCATCATGCAGTCTGTGGTGAGCAGTGCTCCCCCATCCTCAGCTTCAAATACGTTTACTTGGGGAGGGAAAAAGGGGCAGCCCCTCTCCCTTCTACCCTTCAAGGGAGTCCAGCTGCAGTCCAGCTGCCCAAGGGCTCTCTGAGCCCTGCCTTGCTGGGAGCCTGGCCCTCCCTGCCAGTTCCCAGCGTGGTGAGCTGGGCCAGCCATTTGTGGTTCCAGTGGCCTGGAGAAAGGTGTCCTGAGGGCCCTTAGGGAGTGGGGTACGTGGGTCCTGGGGGCTGACCGCTCCCCAAAGGGCAGGGATCCTGGTCCTCATCGTAGCTTGATCTCAAAGCAGAGACAGTTGAGGCTCTGGCAGTCAGGAAGCTGGCAGGCGCAGGCGCAGTCGCAGAGCGGGCAGCATCGAGGGCAGTGAGGGGCCCAACCCTGAGGGAGAGGAGAGAAGGGTGAGGGAGAAAGAACCAGAGCCTCCAAAGGGAGAAGGGAACAGAGAGGCTCTGGAAGTCCCATTGTGCCCAGTGGTATAGAGAGTACCATCGGCCATTCCTGGGAACAAAGCAGTTTGCTGTGTTGTTGAGAAATCAGCCGTGAGGCAGAGAGCCGAACTCTCAAGTTCAGGAGCTGGAGCCATTATTCAGGGTTCTCTCCTCATTACTTGGGTAAGAGGCTTAGGACCAGTGGGAAACTGGCCCTTGCTAATTTGGGCATCCCAGTGTCCAGCTTGAAGATGGTTCTGTTACAGCCTCAGGCCCCGTGCAACTCAGAAAGCAAGCACATTTTTCTGACCATCATGAGAAAACTCTGCAGGTTTTCTGGACTTCCAACTTGGCCATGAGACCAAACTGCAGGATGTCACTCATTTTGAACCCAACTGTGTGTAAGGCATCGACCACATTCATAAATGATTTTTAAAACTTTCTGGGGCCAGAGCAGTAGAGCACTTGCCTGACATACACCAAGACCCAGGTTCAGTCCCCAGCACTAAACACTGGAAAAACAAATATATGAAAAATAATAAAAATTGATTCACTCTCTCAAAGAAAAAAAAACTTTTTGGTTTTCTTTGAAAATGACAATTTTAATACTTTTAAAAATTTTAAATCATATCTCTTTTAATTATCAGAATCCTGAAGAGTGGGCCTCTTTATAGAAAAGGAAATAGAGGCACAGAGAAGGGAGCGACTGGCCCAAAGGAAGCAGAGTGGAGCTGGGATGGACCAGGGTCAACTTATCCCTAGGATTTCAATGTTCCTGTCCCCACTGTCTCCCAGGGCTAGGAACATCAGCTTCATTCTGGGGTGGGACAGTTGTTCCCACGTCCTCCACTGGGCTAGCAGAGGGAACTCAGCAGGTGTCCAATATACAGAAGAATACTGAAAGAATGAATGAGTCCAAGCACATCATTTTCCCCTCTTTAGACAAAAAAAGAGGGCTTCTGGGCTCCAGGGAAACAAGGTCTGTCTCTCAGGGAAAAGGCACATCACGTCCTTACAGACAGGGAGATCTGACCCCTCCAACTCATTGCTCCTCTGCCTGGAACAAGGATGATTTGCAACTGCCCCAGGCATGGACTGGAGGTAGGCCAAGTGGCTGGAGTTGACACACCCAGGATGGCTGTGTGACAGAAGACTGGCTCCTCGAGGCCAGAAGCAGAGCTAGTGACAGTCACAGTTGCACAGCTCCATCAGAGACCGGGCCAAGCCAGGAATAGGGGAATGACCTTTTCAACAGCTGAGGTTTCGGGGTGCGGTGTCAGATGACTGGTGAGATCAGTGTCGCTAGGGCTCCAGCAAGGGGAGGGGATCTGCCAGCTGCAGGGAGAGGGGTCTGAATTGGGCTGTGCTAATGCTAACAGAGAGAGAAGGCTGGAAGTGTCATGGTGGAAGGGAGAAATGGTTTTCTTCTAGCTGATGAGGGTATGGTTTGGGGGCATCTCTGGGGAGTCCTAGACTGGCTCTGTGGGTTTGGGAGGACCACACCATCATTCTGTACACAGAGCTGATGGCTGAGAGACTCCACTACTCTTACCTCAGAAAAAGGGTATTAAAAGCATTTCTTGGCTCCGTCCACTGAGGGGTTTAGATCCAGTCATTAATAACTGGCTAATGGATTTTTTGACTCTTACAAGCAGCCATGTGGCTTCTGGAAGGAATGTGCTGTTTAAGTAAATTAACAAGGACTCCACGGGGTGGTTAACCCTTGTGTTTCTCTAGGCTCCTGGGTGATTTCACTTTGAAAGTTGGTCTTTCCTCTCTGTGAGTAGCAGTCATCATGTGTACAGGTTAGAGCTCTGACCCTAACGTCAGTAAGACCTGGGCTTCAATCTCAGCTTGGCTAATACATGTCTGAGCCTCAGTTTCCTAATCTCTGACCTACTGCACAGGGTCACTGTGGGGAGCAGGTGGGCAGAACTGAGCTGATGCCTGCTAGGAGCACTCTTGTCCTACAGTTCTGATTCCCCTTAGCAGTAGTAGTTTTTAACCCTGCTGTGCATCAGAATCATCTGAGAACTTGTTAGGAAGTCACAAAGTACAGTCCTGCCCCACACCTAAACCGAGGGAGGGGCCTGGAGGCCTGGCTTTCCCTTTAAGTCCCCTCCTGCTTCTGATCACATCTTCCTCACCCTCTACTGTAACTGCCTATTTATTTCTCTCTGTCCATGTAAGCCTGGAGAGGGCCAGGACCTTGTCTGTCTTCTTTCTGCTGAGCACCTGGGGTCTAGCACAGAGCCTCAACTCGTATTTTGATGAATATTTAAATGAATGAAGGAATGAGATCCTCACTGCCTGCCAGTGAAAGCAACATGGCAGGCAGGTTTTTCTTGAGAAAGGAAAAGAGCTCTGGGATTGTGGTCTGGCTGACCCATCTGTGTGACCTCAGGCAAGTCACTCAAGCCTCTGTGAGCCTAAATGTCCACAGCTACAATACAGGCAGAGCTCTGTAACCTTTGTGGCTGTCAATGTAACTATGAGGAAACTGGAGAACAGAGGGACTGCAGTGTACTTTGAGGAAAGACAGCTCAAGGACAGGATGACCCTGCCTCCCCTTGGCTGTTCTAGATCCTTTCCTGACTGGCTCCAGCAGAAACCAGAGAGGTTCAGGCCCTAAAGTCCCTAGGTCGGGAAGTTCCTACAACCTTGGACTGGCAGATGGGGGACTCAGTCCTTCGTTACAGTGCATCTCACCCCATCCTCTCTCCTAAGGAAGAGATGTTTCCCCCTCAGTTTCCTTCATGTGCTCAGACAGGGCAGGGGACTGTGACCCCAGGACAGGGGGCTGCAGCTCATTTTGTAACTGAGCATCTCCTACAAGACAGGAGTTTTTAGAATTCAAAGTCTTCTTTTTTTCCCCATTGGTCCCTTATCAATAATTGTAGGGCCCCCTGCCTGGCTATCCCTGGGTAAACAGAAGCAGACTAAAGAGGAGAGCTCCTTGTCCCACATATTTTTTTAAGGACCAAGGAGCAAACTCAGGACCTTGCACATGCTAAGCAAGCACTCTGGTACTGAGCTAAATCCCCAACCCTCACACAATTTATTTTGAAACTCAAAACACAGGCCAGAAATCTGCACCAAGCACAATCAGCTCAAGGTACGAATTTGCTAGGGCTTAGTCTTTCATCCCCCACTTCCTCCTAGAGAAGGTCACCACTCCAAGGGCAGGAGCACTGCTGTCTGAATCTCAAAATATCATCGTCTAGGAAGTTGGTCGATCACGAAACATCTTTAAAACCCACAAATGCAATGGCCCATCTTCTGTGAGCCAGGCTTCTACCCTGAGGACTCTGCTGCAGCCAGCATGATAGAGCAATTTGTGAAGCAAATTGTAACTCTGAGAAGCCACTAAATTCCCTGAGCCAGTTTACTCTCCTGCAGAAGGGGAATAATAATCCTTATCCATCTCCATGTTCAGGCATGGATAGGTGGCCAGGGTGTCATGTCAAGTTTAAAGGGCAAGTAGCAGTTGTGGTGACATGGTTCATGTGGCATGTCTCCATTTTTTGCCAGATAATAGGTACAGCAGTGATTTAGTACTACATTAGTATATGAAGGACATACACAAAATGTAGCAACTTTGGATTTAGAAAGTTTGTTTATAAGGTAATTTGTACTTTCTTCATCTTTCCTACGTGTGTGCTTTTTAAACAATACTTTTTGTAATCAGAAAAAAATACACAGGTCTTAAAAATACCCACATCACATAACTAGTCTGTATCAATTAAAAATTAAAATTAAAATAAATACTCAGCTCTCAGGGTTGCTGGGGAAAATAACAATGCCAATAAAGTTTCACTGTTCCTGGAACATAATATTCAATGAATATTAGGTGCTCTGTGAACTACTTTTCCTTTTTTTTCTTTTCCCCAATACTGGAATTGTACCCAGAGGTGCTCTACCACTGAGTCCCCAGCCCCTTTTTAAAAACTTTTTTGTTTTGAGACAGGGTCTCGCTAAGTTGCAGAGGTTGGCCTCAAACTTTTGATCTACCTGCCTCAACCTCCTGAGTCACTGGGATTACAGGCTTGTACCACCATGCCCAGCTGAACTATTTTTCCTTTTAACTACCATATTCAGAAGTGGTGGCTATGTGCTGTGCATGTTATACATGTTACCTTTCTCCAGGTGTCACCATTTTCAAGTAGCGTTCATGGCTAGACATGACCTGATAGGTTGCTTAAGTTGTCTTTGGCCATCTCCATATGGCTTAGTACCTGGAACCAACCTCGAGTTGGTGCTCAGTAGTAAATGTGGTTGAACAGAGAAAATAAAGGCACAGATGATACCTACATCAGGAGTCTGGGGGTGAGGGGTGAGAATGGAACTCACAGCTTCGCTGGGTTGTGGGCAGCAGGCATCCAGGAAGCGGGCTGGGCTGGGCAGAGGGAAGTTGCAGGCTTCCGCACAGGTCCAACAACAGTCTTGTAAAGCGCCTTTCTTCCTGCAGGGGGAGCTGCAGTCTGTGCAGCAGCCCTGGGCCTAGGAGACGGGAGGGCTCAGGACCTGGGCTGGGCAGCAGGTGGGGACAGCTGAAACTCACTTTCAGGAGGGGGGCAGGAGAAGGGTTGCCTGGGGACAGGGAGGAGGGACTTCTGGTCCCATGAAAAGGACAGTGCAGGGACTAAATGGTAAGGGTGTTTCAGGGTAAAAGCCTGCAGATGAGGGGCAGTTTAACTGGCTTCCTCCTCCCCAGAGCCCACCCTTATTCCCCACCAGGCCCCTCACCAGCAGATAGTTCCTGGTCAGCAGCACTAGGCCCAGCAGCAACAAATAGATGCCCACGGCAATGAAGACGATGGCGGGAATGGGGAGCAGCAGGGAAGGGCTGCTGGCAGAAGCCGGGGTTGGATTCCACGGGCTAGAGGAGGCCTGGACAAGCACAGAGGGAGGGGTGACAAGGAGGTGGGGAGGGGCAGCAGGAACGCAGGAATATCAGGAGAATACAGAGATGGCTGGGAGGAGGAACCACCACTAGACTGTGGGGACAGAGTCAATAGGATGACACCCTGACTCACCATCTTGTGCCCTATCCTGCCTTTTCCCCTGTCATTCCCATTTCACCATCATGAAGTACTTGGTTATCCTAGACTCTCCTGGGACTTGGAACTCTTCTTTTCAGAATTCTTCTCCAAACAGACTCCACTACCACTACTTCACCCTCCTTCTGGCCACATTACTGGTCCCTAAGTGTCTTCCAACTTGCAGTTTTGACCCTTTGCACACTGGCTGTCCTGTGTACCCCTCCCTTTCTTACAGTTTCCAGCTGTCACTCAGTGAAAACTTATCCCAGGACAAAGTCCCCAGTCTAACCCTGTCTACCTCTCTCTCTCTCCCACCTCCGCCTTCCAGTCACCCTGACATCCTAGCAGTTCCCCAAATGATCCATCCTCCCTCTCACACCAGGCCTCTGTCTCTGCTGGCTCTGCTCGCGATGCCCGGTCTCCTTGATTACTTGGTAAACTCCTTATCTTACTGAGAATACCAGAACTGTGCCCTCCAGTTGGAAGTCCATCCCTGTCCCTGCTTTTCTCACAGCTCTTGTCCTAAGTTGGAAGGGTCTGTGTTGGGTAAAAAGCCCCCTCCCCATCCCGAGCGGGGAAGGAGCCTAAGTCGCCCGGGGACGGCAGAGGGAAGGGGCCTGGACTCACATCCATGGGGCCGGGCAGCGCCAGTCACTCCAGGAGCTGCAAAGGAGAGAAGGTCCTGGGCTCAGAGGTTGAGAGGGGCCGTGCAACCCCTCCCACTTCCCTGTGGGGAAACTGAGGCCCAGGGATGGCTTCTGGTCTGGACATTGGAGGGGCGCGAGGGGATGCAAGGGCGGCGCCCCCTCCCAGGCCCCAGCCCGGTCCAGGCCACGTCCCTCCGTGTCCCCACAGCCGGGCTCCCTCGGTCCACGCGTCGCCATCACCTGCACCCTCGGGGCCGCCAGCAGTTCACAGAGTCCGCGCCGCGCTGGGTCCAGTCCGCCTTGGCGCCAGTACCGCCCAGGAGCTTGCGCTGCTTCTCGCTGTTGCCATGGGAACCAGAGCGCCGCTCTTACGGCGGCCGCCGAGACCCAAACTCCCTCTTCCCGCCTCCCTTTTCCCGCCTGATCTTTCGTCAAGAGTTCTGAACCGCCATCCTCCGGGCTTTCCCGCGGCTACTGAACCGGAATAGCGACTTCTCGCTGTCATCCGCCTCTCTCGGATCTCCTTCAGATGCTGGACGTCGGAGGCGCCACTCGGGATTCTGAGGCGCTGCAAACGGAGACCTGAACTGGGCTACAGCACCAACTTGCTGTGTGACTTTGCCCAAGTTAATGAGCCTCGCTGAGTCCATTTCTTCATCTGCAAAAGGGAGAAGCACCTGCTTCACAGGGATATAGTAGAAATCAAAGCTACTTGTTAATTGCATGGAATTATCCACATTTAACCAACCTGACCTCATTTATCCATTCTTATCCCTTTTCCCCAGGCTTCACATCATTGTCAAAGTGAGTTCCTACCACCAACATTAAGAGGACAAAGGTGGGCTCGCTTTATTTATTTATTTATTTATTTATCGACTTCTGTGTTTATTGTGGTACTGGAGACTGAACTCAGGGGTGCACTACCATTGAGCTACATCCCCAGCCCTTTATTTTGAGGTAGGATTTCACTAAGTTTCCCAGGCTGACCTTGATCTTGTGACTCTCCTGCTTCAGGCTCCTGAGTCACTGGGATTACAGGCACCTGGCAGCCCACAGGCTTTAGCAGACTGTCAACACCTTCCACTCTGGGCACCACTACTTTCCATGTGTTCATTCACAACATAACCCTCTAGGTGCCAAGCATTGCTATAGGTCCTGGAGCTCCAAAAATGGGGACAAGGTCCTTACCTCATGTTGATGACATTCTTCAGTAGGAGGGGAACCAGATAATATGTGTAAAACGAATTTGCTTTTTTGTGTCCAGTCATTTCTTTCAAAGCTCTACATAGGACCTGTTGAAGGTTCCTGAGTCAGTTCTTAGAGCCTAAAGCTCTGTGGCTTTGCAGATGCTGTTCCTTCTGCCTGGAACACCCTTCCCCACACTTCCCTGTGACAAGCTCCTCCTCCTTCCTTCAAACCTATGCTCAGTTGGGCTTCTCTGGGCTTTTTTTTTTTTTTGTACTGGGGATTGAACCCAGGGGTGCTTAACCACTTAGCCATATCCCCAGTCCTATTTTATATTTTATTTTGAGACAGATTCTCACTAAGTTGCTTAGGGTCTCACTAAGTTGCTGTGGCTGGTTTTGAATTTGCGATCCTCCTGCCTCAGCCTCCCGAGTTTCTGGGATTACAGGTGTGTGCCACCATGCCTGGCCCTCATAGGGCAATTGCTGCCAACCTTAGGCAGAGTTGGCTGCTTTGGGCTCTTGAGTTCCCATAGCCCCAGATAGGTACCTGCTATTCAAGGGTCATCTCGAGGTATTCGACATCTGTGTCTGGCTCCCCACTTAGACTGTGAGTTTGGGGGCCTGGTCTGATTCATGTCTGTAGCTCAAGCTTGAGCATTTGGCCTGGCCTTGGGGATCCCACAGTACAGAATACCCTAAATGACCTGATTCCAGCTCTGTCCACGAACGAAGAAGTATTGCTGTTATTATTGAGGTGCTTGAGTTCCCCTGGCAACGCCCTCTTTCTTTCACTTCTAAACTTTTGTTCTTGTTTTTGATACCAGGGATTAAACCCAGAGGTGCATAACCACTGAGCCACACCCCCAATCCTTTTTATTTTTCATTTTGACACAAGGCCTCGCTAAATTGCAATCCTCCTGCCTCAGGCTCCCAAGCCGCTGGGATCATAGGCGTGCACCACCACATCCTGGCACTCCTAACCTTTTTATCCCTGCACACACACAAGCACACCTCCCATGGAGCCCTCTGACTTCCTATACAATGCCACATCCTGGTATTTGCCCCCGGAATACAGTGTCACTCTACCTACACTCCATCTCCACCCTGATGTACCACCTGGTCACAGCTGTGGTCTCAGGGGTTTTCCTATGCCTTGAGGCAGCCACAGAAATTGCCAGGTACTGCATCCCTGGGTCCTAAATCTCCCCTCCCGCCTTCAACCACACCAAAAGGGTCCCTATCCCATTATAGGGAGTTTTGAGCACAGAAAACAGGAGTCCAGTTGTCCCCAGTATCACCATTGTTGATCGGAAGGTAGGTTCTGATTGCCTTATTGGGCTGTCTTCTTATGTGACAGAGTCCCCGAGGACCAGGTTAAGGCTGGTTCTCACCTCGGCCCCAGGGAAGGCCCTGGTGATCCATGTCCCCACCAGCTCTTCAGCCCAAGCCAACAGAGAAGACAGCCTTGGCAAGGGCTCTGGCCACGTCCGTGGTCTGCAGTGGTCAGACTCGCTGCTGATGGTGTTCTGTTCCTCCTGTTGGCTCATCCATTATGCAGGAAGGTGGACAGCGCCCCAGGCCTGTGTTGCCAGGCAAGCCAGTGGGAGGGGTGACGTATGCGCCCTGCTCTGCCAAGGCCCCACTTCTACCCGCATCACACCATTTGTGGAGGCAGGGAGAAGCTGACTTCACAATAGCTGGATACACCTCACTCTCCCTCCCCCTGAAGTTTAAAACTGGGGATGTCGAACAGTGTCACAGGTGGTCTTGCATTGCCCCGGGGAGTGGAGACAAGGATCTTATGCTCCTGATCATCCTGGGCCGGGTGAGATCAGAGGCACAGAGAAAGTCCAGAAGATGAGCGAAGCCTTGATAGGCTTGGGCTCCGGCCTGGGAAGAGCACCTGGCAGATCTCATTTTAATCTAATACTTTCAGCCCCCTCCTATGGACATCAGATGCTATTGTCTCCTAGAGATTACAGCTCCCCAGCCTCCTGATTAGAAAATGAAAGGCCTGTGCTTAGGCAATTACCCTGGGGGAACAAAGCTGAGCCAGCATCAATAGAGGTCTCTCTGCAGACTTTATCTTATTTAATCTTCACCGTAGACCTGAGATGCAGCAGCCGTTATTTCCACTACTTCCACTATGCACATGGGAAAGAATTAGGCCCACTTTAGAATCAGGCAAGATCTGGTTATTCACATTCTAGATCTCACACTGTGCCTCACTGAGACTTGGTCTTCTTCATCCAGGAAGCAGGGACTACCAGGCCAGAGGCTGGCAGAATTTGTGATGGTTGGAGAGAGGGATTGATTATAAAGTATCTAGCGTGGAACAAGAGCTGTGGCTGTGGCTCAGGGTTAGAGCACTTGCCCAGTCCCTGTGTTTGAGCCCTAGAACTACAAAGCAACAACAAAACAACTACTAACAAACACCACAGTTAACACATAGGCACTAACAAACACCACAGTAAACACATAGGCACTAACAAACACCACAGTAAACACATAGGGACCGTGCTATACACATCTCATTTAATCATCTCAGCAGCCTTTGCAGTGGTTCTGTTATTGTCTCCATTTATAAATAAGAAACCCAAGGGAGGGGGCTGGAGCATTGCCTCAGTGGTTACAGTGCTTGCCTGGTGTGTGCGAGGACCCAGGTTCAAAGGCCAGCACCACGTACACAACAAAGTGTCAGAGCAATGAAAGCCACATGAAAAACTAAATCTTTCTTTCTTTCTCTCTCTCAAAGAAAGAAAGAAACCAAGGGACTCAGAAGGTGAATCATTTATACAAAGACTCTTGGTTTAGTGAGTGGGCAGAACCAGGATTCAGACCCAGGCAATAGGACTTCGTATGTATGAGATAGTGGCTCAGAGAGGTTCTGCAACTTGGCCAAGATCACACAGCCAGGAGATGGGAGAAGAAAGGGCCTGGACCCTTAATTGTCTATCTCTATCTCCTCTGTTGTGCTTTTTATGGTACAGAGATAAAGGGTGGGACTGGAATCACTTAGAACTGTACCTAACTTGGGACAGGTACAAACAAAAGTACTAAATAATAAATGTCCTGGCACCCTGGCCAAGACTCTCCCCAGAGCACGGGTGGGGGAATCGGACCCTTCTCTTGGTATCATGTGGGGAATAGGCCACTTCCGGCTGCTTATTGTTTACTTATTCACAGCCTCTAATGATATCACAGCTGCAGGCCTCCAGGGCCTGGGGGCCAAGAGGATGTACACAACAGCATTTGGAGAGAGGAGCCTGAAGCCACAGAGACCGGGACACTCTAAACCCAGGTAGACGGGTGGCAGATCTGCAAGGACTGAGTGGAGTGGGGGTAAGAGTTGCACATGGGGCGCAGGCTGGGAGGCTGGGGGAGGGAAAGATGGCACCACCACCCTACATTGCCCCTCTGCATGGGGTGGTGGCCAAGAGCTTTCTGGCTTCACTCCCAGGGCAGCGCTGGCTGGTACCATCTCCCAGTCTTCTCGGGGGTGGCCAGACACTTCTAGAACACCCAGATGAAGCAGCAGTGTGTGTAGAGTGCATCCCGTCTCAGGTTTATTTTAGGTGGCACAACCAGTTGGGCAGGCGCATGCGCTCGCAGGAGCCACACTTCCCTTCCAACACTTCTGATGGCTCCCGGAGAAAGTCTCCTGCTGCTGCCAGAGCCTCTTAACACTTTTCTATCTGTGCTCATCTTCCTTTCTTTTAACCAAGAGAAAGCTGCCTCCAGCTCAGGATATGCCGCAGGGAACACCACTAGCTAGAAGGTTATACAATGTCTTTTCATTTTACATATTTTCTTTTTGGTCTATTTACAAGTGGTGCTGGTATTCTATTTCTTCTAGTGTGATAAAAAGTTTCCTTTTAGTCGGACATGGTTACAATGACGCACCCCTGTAAGCCCCAAAGACCTGGGAGGCTGAGGGAGGAGAACTGAAGTTCATGGCCAGCCTGGGCAATGTGGTGAGACCCTGTCTCAAAATAAAAAAAGGGCTGAGGATGTAGCTTGGTAGTAAAGGACCCCTGGGGTTTCATCCGAACACACACACACACAAAAAAGTTTCCTTTTAAAGTGCAAGGTTAAAAGGGGTACTCAGGAATTCAGGCTACTAGGCACAAGTCCTGTCTTTGCCCCTAACTACTACCTGTGTGGCCTTGGGCAAGCCAAACAGCTTCTCTGCCTCAACTCCTTAATCTGTACAGGGAAAGTAATAATGGTATCTTTCAAGTTATTATCAGGATTATAGTAGATAATATGTGTAAAGGGCTCAGATCAGTGCCTGGCATCTGTAAATGTTGAACAAATATTTGCTACTATTAGGTCAAATAGGAGAAAAACCAAAACCAAACCATTAACTGAGGTTTGGGGAACATTTGTTTGGATCAATTCCATCATTTTGCACATCAAGGAACAAGGGTTTGGAGAAGCTGAGCTAGGATCTTGGTAAGCTTTTTGGTTCTCAGTTGCATTATCAGTCATTTCAATAATGAATATAACCTCTGAGTCTCAACTATTCATCTGAAAAATGGGTGTATCTCATGGGCTATTAGGACAGTGCGTGTAATGGTGGCACAGAACGTGTCAGCATGCTGTGTATCAAGCATTCTCAACTGAGGTCACATTGCCCCTAAAGGGGCAAAACTTGGTTCATGGGTCAGGTACCATGGTGCGCGCCTATAATCCCACCAATTTGGGAGGCTGAGACAAGAGGATCACAAGCTCAAGGCCAGCCTCAGCAATTTCACGAGACCCTAGGGAACTTAACAATACCATGCCTCAAAGTAAGAAAATAAAAAGGGCTGGGAAGGTAGCTCAGTGGTAAAGTGCCCCATGTTTAATCCCTAATACCCCTCAAAAATTGGTTCTTGGGGGGCAAAAAGTGTCTGAAGCACAGATATACATAAACAGATAC
>PVKS010013319.1:0-51167 GCA_004027875.1 Aplodontia rufa | reverse complement strand
TCCCCTTCCTCTTCCCTTCCCCTTCTCTTCCCTTTGTTTCCCCTTCCCCTTCCCTTTACCCTTCCCTCCTCCTTCCCTTCCCTTCGCTTCCCCTTCCCTTCCCTCCCTTTCCCTTTCCCTCCCCTCCCCTTCCCCTTCCCCTTCCCAGACTTCCTGCTGTTGTCTTCTTTATTCTGATAGGTCAGCTACACAAAAGGTCAGGTAAGAATTAGGTGAGAAACTAAAAATGTAAATTCTCTTCTACTGTAAATCAGTGCTCCTCAAATTTTAATATGAATGTAGATCATCTAATGAGCTTATTAAAATGCAGATTCTTATTTAGTTCATCTGTTTAGAGCCCAAGGGCTTGCATTTCTAAAAAGTACCCAGGTAATGATGTTGCTGGGTTTTTATGTACAATATATTGAGTAGCAGTGATCTAGAAAACAAGACTTTTATGACATTTGTTTATTGTGACAGATTTTAAGCTTTAGTCCTTTTTTTTTACCTTTAGAAGAAAGATTTAGATGGTAGTTAGCTTATTTCAGTTTTCTTTGATAAAGTCCTGATATTTTTATTGTAGTCACCATATTAATGAATATCTAAAGAATGAGAAAAATTAAACCACAGTCCTCACTGTCTTTACTGTTCAAAAATTTTTTCCTACATTTGTTGCTTTGTCTTTTATGTTCCTACAGTAGTTCCTTTGTACATTCTTCTAGTGCTTACCTTTGGATGCAGTTTCTATTATACATATATATCTTTTTTCTTTACTACCCCAAATTTCAAGGACAGGATATATCTTTCTCATGTTTATGTTAACAATACTTGGTATATATAACAGGAATGTGTTTCAATTGATTGAATACAAAATAATTTTTAATATTTGTTAAGGATTGCTTTCTGAGAGATCATTTGGTGGTAAACATTATCCTAACTTGATATGAAGCCAATCATTATCTTTTAGCTAAAAGAAGAAATTATCAATCTTGTAAATTCTATAGGCTAAAAATATGTCTTTTTTTCCCTTTTTTTAAGAGAGAGGGACAATTAGAGAGATTGAGAAAGAGTGAATCAGTTTTATTTAGTTCTTCATGTGGGTTTCATTGCTGTGACATTTCATTGTATACGTGGTGCTGGGGTCTGAACCCAGGTCCTCGCACATGTCAGGCAAGCATAGTAACTGCTGAGCCACTACTTCAGACCCTCTGCTTACGTTTGAAACTAGTAAATTCTGATGTGCAATCCATGATGACACAGGTGTTTATATCCTTCTAGGTTCTGAGTTCTAAAAACCTAGAGGTAGGGAAATCTGTTCCAAATTTCCTGAGCATGATGAAAGCCTTTCTGTTGATACTTTGGGTGACAGATGTGAAGAATTCTGGGAAATCTGTACTGTTTGTCATTTGTCCAGAGTTGGCTCTAATAAGCTGGGTTGGTTCAAGTCCCACTTAATCATCCTGACCTCTGAGCACATAGTACTTGGAGAAATCAGGCTTTCCTTTGAAAATTGCCTCTTGTAGGGCATTCCCACATTTTGCTGGCTATATATAAAATAAAACAAAATAATTCTAGGTCTTCATAGAACTTTTAATTATTGTAAGAAGTTAGAATGAATAATTTTGATAAGTCAACATTGTTTAGAACCTTGAGAACCTTAAAATTACCCTGAAATAGAGGAGTGAATTATTTCTTTCTTTTTTAAAATGATAGATATATCCTGATCAGCAAGCCTATTATATGGACAGAAAGATTAAGAATGCAGTTCCTTGAAGGTTTTCGATCATTTTTGAAGATTCTTACCTGTATGCAGGTATGATAATTCTTCTGTGTACCAATAAGAGAAATTTATTTTAAAAAATTAATCTCAGTCTTCTCTTCTTTCTCCTCCTCTTCTCCTTGAACAAACTGAATTTTTTAAAATGAGAGAAAATTTTTCTAGCAAACTAGATATAAAATTTAAACACTGATGCACTTTAACAGATCTTTCTATACACCTTACTAGTAAACTTAGTTATTATATACCTTAATAATAAACATTGCTTACTACTGCTACTACTGTTAATATTTATTGAATGTTTACAATGTGATAAATGTTTAATAAGCACTTTACATGCATTCTCTTTTGAGCCTCATAGGAATCTTATGAGGTAGTTGCTATTATTATTCTCATTTTGTACATAATGGGAATGGGAGATTAGAAATAATTTGTCTAAAGTCCCATAGCTGGAAATCCCAGACAGAGCTATTATTTGCATTCAGATGTTCTACTTCTGAGCTGTACTCCTGAGAGCTGGGATTTGAATCCATGTATTCCAAACAGTATAATGGCCATATTAAAATACTTCAGCATATGTGCATATGAATCCCAACAATTTTATATTTTGCCAGTAGTAGAGCAAAGAGGGGATTATGTGTTGACAATTCTTTTCTTGCAGGGAATGGAAGAAATCAGAAGACAGGTTGGACAACACATTGAAGTAGATCCTGACTGGGAGGCTGCCATTGCTATACAGATGCAGTTGAAGAATATTTTACTCATGTTCCAAGAGTGGTGTGCTTGTGATGTAAGATTTGTTAGTAGGATCAGTGCCTTTTTAAGTGCTCTGATAGTTATTGATAGTATAGCTTTGTGTTGAGGCTTGCTTTATGTAAATTTGTTATTTATTAAATAATGTTTCTTAGATATTTAAATTTGTCTTATTAAATTTAGGAGGAAAATCCAGTTTTTTTTATTTTGGGGAATTGCAGGGTTCAAAGATATATATTATTTCAAACAGATATTTATTTATTTGAAAACAAATATTAATGATGTAATAATTAGGACAACGTTGACTTTTAAATATTTCAAGAATGGAGCTTTTTATTCAATCACTTTGTTACATGTGTTAAATCATTTATAAAATTAATTTTAAAATATAAATTTAATGTAGTTCCTTAAGCAATAATTTTAGGCCATAACTTTCTTTATGTATTAATTTATTTATTTGCAGTACTGGGGATTGAACCTCACTAATGCTAGGCAAGCAGTGTCTTACTGAGCTATGTCCCCAGCTCCATAATTTTCTTTAAACACACAATCCTACTTCTGATCTCCTTTGGGGGAAATGAACTTAATTTCTTTCTTTTCTAAGAAAATTGACATTATAGAAGTCAAATTCCCTTTTTTCCTCCATTTTCTCTGTATCATCTATTCATGGACTAAATTTATCTGTGTCTTCACTATTGGTATCTGAGTCTTTTTTTGTCTCTCTTTTCTAAAACCAATCCCTCTTCCTAGGCTCTTGGTTCTAATTTATTACTTTTTCCTAGAGTTTGCCTCCACATTTTTTTTCTACTTTCTGCTTATTGTCTGACAACTGCAACATATCTTTTTTTGGTTTGCCCACTGTTATGAAACAGCTACATAATTATTGGGAGATAGGGTCAGGGTGTGTGTCGTTCATCTCCCAAACCTTGTGAAGTCATCTGCATTTACCGTCTTTACTCATTATGTCCTAATATTCTTTAGTGTCTGATTTTGGTGTTACTAATTGGCTAGAATTGTGTTTAGAAAAAACTACTGAAGGATCCTTTTAGTAACCAAATTTAGAGATCTTTTCTTAGTCTCATCTTCCTTGAATTGTCTGTATCATTGTATTCAGTTAAGTACCTTAGTGTTTTTTTTTTTTAATGAGAGAATCAATTTTATTTATTATTTTTTCATTTGATTTTTGTTTCTTCAACACTTAATTGCGTATGTGGTATTGGGGTTCCAACCTGAGTCCTTGCGCATACCAGGCAAGCACTCTTAATTGCTGAGCCACTGCTCCGGCCCCACTTTAGTCTTTTTAAAAAGCGTTTCTTTTCCACTGATTTTCACAAGACTGCACTATCCTAATATTTCATTGTTGATTATCAATTTCAGTGGTTGCTTTTCTCCCATTCCCTCTGCCTGCTAAGAGAGACATTTCCTAATCTCTTTCTTAACAGATCTTTATTTCTATTACTTAATTAAATCTTTCCAGGGATGACTTTCCCAAAGTTTAGTATCACTTTTGTTTGTGTGCCAAATATTCCTTAGTTCTTATATTTCAAACTGAAAATTTATTTTCTTTCATTTTTAATTGTGAATTGTAGGTGTACATAGTGATGGAATTTGTTTTTACATATTCATATAAGCACACAACATAACAGTGTAATTTTGCCACTATCACTCTCAAGCACTTTCCGCACTCCCCTCCCTACTTTGCACCCCCTGTTTAATTTCTTCTACTGATGTCCCTTTGATTTTCCTGAGATCCCTGTCCCCCTAGCTTTTTCTTTTTCCTCTGTAGCTTCCACATGAGAGGAAACATAAAATCCTTAACCTTCTGATCAAACTCAAAATACCTTAAATTAATTTGTCATTTTCTTTCACTTTGAATTTGCATTTTTTTTTTTTTACTTCCCTTGTTCCATTAATGATGTTACTATTAGTATATTCATCCATACAGGAAATTTCAGAGCCACTGTATTCTGTGTGTTTGATGTTGTCAGAAGTTTTGTTGAGAAAAATGTCCTGGGTTGGGCAAGAGCAGTGGCTCAGTGGTTACAGTGCTTGCCTGGCATGCGCAGGGACACAGGTTCAAACCCTAGTATCACATAATGAACGTTTAGAAAAACAAGACCCAGATGAAAAAGTAAAGTTGATTCTTTGTCTTTCTCTCTCAGAAAAAAAAAAATACTTAAAATGTTCTAGGTTCATATAAGATTGGAAAATTTGGAGTTGAACAGAATGAAAGAGGATCTTTTAAAGTTACCGAACTTCTCAAACCCTTTAAAATTAGATAATATGCTAAAGTCTCTTCCCCAGGATTGCAAATTCAAGGCTGGTCTCAGCAAGTTACTACAAAATAACATTAATCAAGACAGTGTGGTTATTGCCATAAAGATAGACATGTAGATCAGTGAAACAAAATTGAGAGAGTAGCTGGGCATGGTGGTACATACCTGTAATCCCAACTACTGGGGAAATAAAGGTAAGATCACAAGTTCAAGACCATCCTGTGTAGTTTAGCAAGACCTTGTTTCAAAATAAAATCAAAAGGACTAGACGTAGCTCAGTGGTAAATTGCCCCTGGGTTTAATCACCAGCACCACAAAAATAAACAAATAAAAATTTTCAGAAGGGCAGGCTGGGGTATATCTGTAGTCCTAGTGACTTGGTAAGCTAAGATGGGAGGATGGCAACTTTGAGACCAGCCCCAGCAAATTAGCGAGACCCTGACCCTCAGCAACTTAGTGAGATCCTGTCTCAAAATGAATAGAAGGACTGGGAATATAGCTTGATGATAAAGCACACGTGGGTTCAATCCCTAGTACAAAAAAAAAAAAAAAAGAGAGAGAGAATATGAATGAGTAACCTTGGTAAACTTTGACTTTTCTCTTTTCCTATCATAATCACCTCCATTTGGTTTTCCTTAGCCCAAATTTATTTTAAAATCCTAACTTCCTTTCTGTGGATTCTTTCTTTTTCTTCCTCACTGCTCCATCCAGTCCAGACCCAGACCCTTATCACTTACACCTAAACTTCATAGTAGTCTTCCATTGGTTCCTTATCTCCTAAATTTACCCTCTCCAATCCAATTTACCCTCTCCAACCCATCACCTTCAGTGACACACATTTATTCTTCAAACAATGTGTTCATAAGGTTATACTTCAAATACCACCATTGTATTCTCATGCTGATGCCAAAGAATATTTCCATTTTGATTGCTTGTTAATTACATACATAAGACCTTTGGTTTATTCTAGTTTTTATTCCTCTCCACTGCCTGAACAGGAGATGTATTTTTCCTTCTGTTTGCCTTTTATTTTTACGTCTCTGCATAGAATGCCACCTTCTCATGTTTCTCCATACTTAAATCCTGCATATTCTGTTTTTGTGTTTTTTTTTTTGTGTGTGGTCAGGAGTGTTGGGGATCTAACCTATAGCCTTGCATGTGCTAAGCATGTACTCTACCTCTTTGTTATATCTCCAATCCTAAATTCTGCATATTTTTTCAGGGCTCGCTCAAAAAGTTATATTGTGTGCATGTATTAATTAATACATAACAACAGATCTCACCATTATGTACAACTATAATGCACTGATGAAAAATGTGGGGAAAAAGTTACTTTAATAGATATGTTTTTCATATGTTTTCCCGATTATTTGTGATATTTTCTTTGCCCTCTTACGGCAATGAATTTATACCATATTTTACTTTGTTATATATGTTTATGTTATATTTCCTAGTGATTTGCTGATCCCATCGAGGTAGCCCTAGTAATATATAGAACAAAATTGTACTCATATAATAAATGTTTATTGAATGATGAGTTGAAAGTAGCTAACTTGTCAACCTTCACATTTCTATTTTCTCTTTAGGAAGAACTCTTACTAGTAGCTTATAAAGAATGTCACAAAGCTGTGATGAGGTGCAGTACAAGTTTCATGTCTAGTAGTAAGACAGTAGTACAATTATGTGGTCATATTTTGGAAACTAAGACCTACAGAGTATCTGAGGATCTTGTAAGCATACATCTGCCACTCTCTAGGACTCTTGCTGGTGAGTATATTTCGCTTTTTGCATATTTCAGGTATCTTTGTTGTCTAGATGTTCTCAATAATAGGATAATTTTTTTTCTGTTTAATGTATACAAACATACTCACACCAGATACTGCAGTTAAGGGCTGCCATTTTCACTGTCCTTCAAGGAACTATTGCCACAGTATTCATTTAAGGATGCTTATTTACCTGGACCACTTTTTATCTGGGTTATCTAATGGATCCTCATCATATATGCTTAAAGGCTAACTTGGCATCTGCTCTTCCATTCACATTTATTTTCTAAACATATGTTTCATAATATGAAGTACTGGGTCTGGGTAAAGTTTCTGACACATCTCCTAACTTTTAAAGAGTTAGTCTGATTAAATACTTGGAAATGTTCCAACATAATTAATCAGTTGTATTTTTACCAGCACACTTTTAACTTAGACCACCCCTATAGAAGGTGGAGTTTTTCTAGATTTAAGGGTGTACATTCAATTTTCCCAATAAAGGCATCTTTATATTTCAGACTTTGCAGATATTGTCTTTTTATTATTATAATTATCAATACATTAATTGCACAAATTAGTGGATTTTGCTGAAGCATTTTCATACAGGCATATCTCATGCTTTGATCATGTCCACCTTCTTTTCTCTTCCCTTCTCTCATCACCATCCCCCTTTCCCACATCCTAATAATCCCTCTTTTACTTTCAGGTCATCTTTTTTAAATTTTTTTTTTTAATTTAGTTTCTACATATGGGAAAAAACATGCAATACTTATCTCTCTCTCTCTCTCTTTCTTTCTCTGGCTTAATATGGTATCTTTGAGTTCCATCTGTTTTTCTGCAAATGGAAGGATTTCAGTCTTCTTTGACTTAATAATACTCCATTTTGTACATATACCATATTTTCTTAATCTGTTTTGTTGATGAGCACCTAGGGTGATGTCATATCTTAACTCTTATGAATAGTGCCTCAGTAAATATGGGTGTACAGGTATCTCTTTTATATACTGACTTCATTTCCTTCAGATATATACCTGGGAGTGGTATAACTGAATTATATGGTAGTTATATTTTTATTTTTTTGAGGAACTTTCATATTGTTTTCCATGGTGAATGTACTAATTTATATTCTCACCAACAGTATGTAAAGGTTCCTTTTTCTTCACCTCACCAATATATTTTTTTTAAATATAATTGGTATTTTAACTGGAGTGAGATGGTATCTCCACATAGTTGTTTGTTTGATTTTTTTGCTCTGGGGTCAAACCCACAGCCTCACACATGCTCGGCAAGTTCTTTACTGCTGAACTGTAACCCTCGCCCTATGTATAGTTTCAACTTCCATTTCCCTGATGACTAAAGATATTGAGCATTTTTCATATATTTATTGACCATTCATACTTTGGAGAAGTATCTAATCACTTAGGTGAGTTATCCATTTATTAATTGGGTTACTTTTTTTTTTTAAGAGAGGGACAGTGAGAGAGAGAGAGAGAAAGAGAGAACCAATTTTATTTAGTTTTTCACGTGGCCTTCATTGCTCCGACACTTCGTTGTGTATGTGGTATTGGGGTTCAAACCTGCATCCTTGCACATGCCAGGCAAGTGCAATAACCTCTGAGCCATCACTCCAGCTCATAATTGGGTTACTTTTTTGTAAAGTTTATTGAGTTATTTCTGTATTCTGGATATTAAATCTCTGTCAGATGAATAACTAGCAAAGATTTTTTCTCCCATTCTGTAGATTGTATCTTCACTCTGTTGACTGTTTCCTTAGCTGTGCAGAAGCTTTTTAATTTGATATTATCCCATTTATTAATTCTTGTTTTTGTTTCCTGGATGGTTGGAGTTCTATTCAGGAAATCATTACCTGTTCCAATATCTTAAGTATTTCCCTATGTTTTCTTCTAGTAGTTTCAAAGTTTTGGTCTAATACATCAAGGTCTTTGATCCATTTTAAGTTGATTTTTGAACAGGTTAAGAGACAGGAATCTAGTTTCAACCTTCTGCAAGTGAATATCCAGTTTTTCCCAGCACCATTTGTTGAAGATTGTCCTTTTTCCAATCTGTTTTTGGCACCTTTGACAAAAAAATCAGTTGACTAAAGATGAATGGATTTATTTTGGGGTCCTTAATACTGTTCCATTGGTGTACCAATCTATTGTTACGGCAGTACTATGATGTTTTGTCACTGTGCCTATAGTGTTTTGAAATCATATATTGTGACGCCTCTGGTATTGCCCTTTTTGTTCAGGATAACTTGGCTGTTTGGGATTTTTTTTTTTATTTCCATGTGAGTTTCATGATTGTTTTTTTGTATGTCTATGCAGAATATCATTGGTATCTTGATGGCGATTGCATTGAATCTATAGATGGCTTTGGATGATATGACCATTTTAGCCATTTTAATCTCCCAATTCATAAAGGATGTTTTTCCACCTTCTAGTGTCTTCTTCTATTTCATTCTTCAGTTCTTTGTAATTTTCAGTATAGCGGTCTTTAACATTCTTAGTTATGTTTATTCTAGGTATCTTATTTATTTTGTGGCTCTTGTGAATGGAATTGCTTTCCTCATTTCTTTCTCAGCAAGTTCATTATTGGTGTGTTGAAGAACTGATGTTTGTATTTGACTTCTACTTCACTACATTTGTTTATCAGTTCTAAAAGTCTTTTGGTAGCATCTTTAGGATTTTCTTATATAAAATCCTATCTACAAATAAGGACCATTTGACCTTTCTAATTTGTATGCTTTTTCTTTCTTTCTCTTGTCTGATTGGTCTGGCTAAAATTTCTAGTACTGCATTGAATATGAATGGTGAGTGGACACCCTATTATGAACTTAGGCAGTGACATGACCTTATTTTTTAAAATTTCTTATGTTTCTTTGTTGATATTTGTACATCTGTTGGGGTAGATATCTCTTCCACTTTTATGTGGTAGTCTTTTCGTATGTTGCTTTCTTTTGCCAATGTGTCTTGGGGTATCAGTTTGTTGTATAATGTTGGCTCTTTCTAACTGGACTCCATAATATAGTTTCCCTGTAGCTTCTTTGGTTTGTGCAGAGTGTACCATGTCAGAGTCAGAGAGACATACTGACTGCAAGTTTTGTGAGAGTGGAAATACTCTGGTACTTTAGCAGAGTATGGGAATACATCCTTTGTGGTTACACCTACTATGGGAGTGGTAGCCTCTATTAGGAGTTTGGGATTTTCACAGGTACTATTGATAGTAGCTGTTACTTGAAATTGATTCTAATGATGGTTGCTCTTGTCCTCTGTTTGGAGACTGGTACAGTTTGTGGTTCATGGGGAGAGATAGGCTGGAATCACATTTCCTCTTCCGCTCAACTAACTGAAATTCCTCTTATCTTTTGCTAAAAGAAGCCAGAAGACCAAGTGCACAAGGTGTTTAATACCAAACAAGTTAAAGCATAATGCTGGCAGAGCCCGGGATGTATTCTCTCTGGAGGTTCTCAATCTGCATGCCCAGGGACATGGCAAATTCCTAAGCTACATTAAATCCCTGAATACCTTCAATGATGTGGGTGGCATTTGAACCACTGAGTTCTGTGCGGAGGAGGGGGATTATAGGATCCTAATGATCTGCCACCCTCAATCATGGCACTTTCAGACTTGGCCTCAAGGTAGAACCACACAAGCTGATGTCACTCGAAGTCAAAATGGGCCTGTTTTCTGAACCAAAGGACCATGGCCTTCACCCTCCTCTCTTGCAGTTCATGTTCCCTTCAGGATAAAACTCAGTCACTTGTGTCAGAGACACTACCCCAAGCCTAGACTATCTTACATGGCTACCACCTGCCCTGTCACTGCAGTTGTATACCTATAAGAACCCTAAGATATGATTATGCTAGGCCCTCTGACTCCTTATACAGTATAGTTCCATACATTGGGACCCTTTTCAAGATGGCTTTTGGCCATAGCACTCTGAGAGTTTGCTGAGAGATACAGTGAATTTCTCTAAAGATAGCTTGTTGTTCAGACTTCAGGTCAATTATATAAGGTGTCTTTCTGTAGGGTGCAGCCTTCTGCATCACACTTAGAGCCTCTTTTTTTCATCCTTACCTCCTTGGAGTGAAAGTCCCCTTCCCCCAACCCAGGTAACCTGATGCTGTAGTATTCTGCTTATGTTGCATTTTTCTCCATGTCTCTTAATTTTATCAGATTTTGTTTTCTCTGCTATCAGTTTGCAGTGCTCACCCATGACCAACACCTCCACATACCTATTACTTTGGTTCTACCCAGTGGAGGCGCAAGCTAGTGCTAGGTGCCTCTGATCTGCCATCTTGCCCTCTTCCACCTACATTCGAATATAATTCAGTGTTGTTGCTTGTTGTAGCTCAATTTCACCAGAGTATTGTGTTTATAGATGTTTTTCATTACTAAAAGATTTTTCTTTAGTCATTTCAATTTTCATGCAAATTGGCCCTTTTTCTGTCAGGGTTTTTTTTTTTAGAGAGGAGAAAGTGAGAGAGAAGAAAACAAATCAATTTTATTTATTTTTCCTTCTGGCCTTAGTTTCTCCAACATTTAGTTGTGTATATGGTGCTGGGGTTTGAACCCAGGTCCTCGCACTTGCCAAGCAAGCTCTCCAACCACTAAGCCACTGCTCTAGCCACTCCCCTTTTAAACAACTGTTGAAGTATATATACGTATTTTTAAGAAAGAGGGGACAATGAGAGAGAGAGACAGAAAGAATCAATTTTTATTGAGTTTTTCACATAGCTTTCATTGCTCTGAGACTTTGCTGTGTACATGTGCTGGGGTTTGAACTCGCGTACTTGTGCATGCCAGGCAAGCTCCGTAACCGCTGAGCCACCGCTCCAGCCCTGTGAAGTATGTATTTTTAATTGTGGTAAAATATGCATAACAAAAATTTACCATTTCAACCACTGTTAAGTGTACAGTCGCATTAAGTGCATTCACATTGTTGTACTATTGCCAGCATCCTTCTCTAAAATCTTTTCATTTTACTAAAATAGACTTCCCAAATTGAAATGTTATAACTGTTAAACAGTAACTCTGTTACCTCTTCCCCGTAGCCCCTGGCAACTACCACTCTACTTTCTGTCTTAATGAATTTGATTACTCTAGGTACCTGCGATAAGTGGAATCAGGTAATGTTTGTCCTTCTGTGACTGGCTTATTTCACTTAGTATAATGTCTTCAAGGTCCATCTAAAATTGCAGTATGTGTTAGGTAGGACTCCTTTTTAAGGCTTAATAATATTGCATTGCATGTATATACATTTTTAAAAGCTATTTGGGTTATTTTTTATCTTTTGACTGTTGTGAATAACGCTGTATCGAACCTCTGTTCAGGTTCTCGCTTTTGATGCTTTTGGGTATATATGCAGACATACAGTTGCTGGATATTCTATGCAGTATGGGAATTCTGTGTTTGATTCTATTTTGATTTTTTTTTAAGAAACACCCTATTGTTTCTTCTTTTTTTTTTTTCTTTTTTTAAAGAGAGAGAGGGACAGTGAGAGAAAGAGAAAGAGAGAATCAATTTTATTTAGTTTTTCATGTGGCTTTTGTTGTTTCAACACTCGTCTGTATACGCTGTGCTTGGGTTGCAACCTACTTCCTTGTGTATGCCAGGCAAGCTCTGTAACCTCTAAGCCACTGCTCCAGCCCCACTCTCCTGTTTTCCATGGTAGCTATACCATTCTGTATTTCCAGTAACAGTGTACAAGGGTTCCAGTTTCTTTGTTATTTTCCAGGATTTGTTGTTTTTGTTTTTTAATAATAGCCAGGATTAGTAGATATAATGGTATTTCATTATGTTTTCTTCTTTTTTTTTTTCTTTTTTTACCGGGGTGGGGTGTTTAACCAGGGATTGAACTTAAACACTGTAGCACTTAAACACTGAGCTACATCCCCAGCCTTTTTTTTTAATTTTTGGGACAGGGTCTGGCTAAGTTGGTGAGGGCCTCACTTAGTTGCTGAAGCTAGCTTTGAGCTTGTGATCCTCCTGCCTCACCCTTCCAGCCTGCTGGGATGGCAGGCATGTACACCACTACACCTGGCTCATTATGATTTCAATTAACATTTCCCTAATGATAAGTGATGTAGAGTATCTTTTTAAATGCTTATCATTTTGTTATATATCTGCTTTGGAGCAATATCTGTACAAGTGATTTGCACATTTTTGTTTGGGCTGTTTGGGTTTTTTTTACTGCTTATTTGGAAGAGTTCTTTATATATTCTGGATATTCACTGCTTATCACATGATTTTAAATATTTTTTCTCATTGTGTTACTGTGTTGATGGTGTCCTTTGGTACTTAGGAATTTTTGATTTAGTCCAATTTATCTGGTTTTTTCTTTGCCTCTGCTTTTTGGGTTATAGCTAAGAACCACCACTATCAGGTCTAATTTCCCTGTGTTTTCTTCTAAATATTTTGTAGATTTCTCTCCCATATTTGGCTCTTCAATCCATTTTGTGTTAATTTTTGTTTGTAGAATTATTAACATTTGATTGTACGTTTGTTTTTATTTTAAAAATAGTTTTTGATTATTTTGGTATTTGAGTATATAATAAGCATATCTGGAGAGAGAGCAAATTAGTTTAATTGTGTACACACCTTGCATAGTACAGGATTTAGAGTGTTTTAGTAATACTGTATTTCAAAGTAAGAAGTCAAAAGTTCGCATTTTAGAGTGTCATCTATAAATTCAGTAAATTTATACTGTGTGTTGTTAAGGACTGAACCAATGGTTTTGTACTTGCTAGGGAAGCACCTTACTACTGAGCTACATCCTCAGCTCTAGTGAGAACATAGTAAAATCACCCATGTTTCCAAACTTGATGAGTTAAGTAGTAAACAATTTATTAAATTTAATTGCTTCCCCGTTTTTTTTTTTATTTTATTTCTTTAAAAAATTTTAGGTCTTCATGTGCGTTTAAGTAGGCTGGGCGCTGTTTCAAGACTGCATGAATTCGTACCTTTTGTAAGTGACTCTATTAAGTATTGATTTGCTTATGTCCTATTTCTGAAGACCAGTCTGTTGATGAGTAGAAAGGAAAAAATATTTTGAAACCCACCTTAGTAATTTAATGACTAAATATATCACCTTGTAATCTGAATCATAAGGACTTGGAAGTCATCTAGTTCAAGTCCTTCCCATTTTTATATATAAGAAATCAGAAGCATGCCTTGTCATAACTGTGATGTATCTGAGCCCTGTGAGAAATAATAAAATTGATCTTACTCTGTTTCAGGAGGATTTTCAAGTAGAAGTACTTGTGGAATATCCTTTGCGTTGTCTGGTGTTGGTTGCTCAGGTTGTTGCCGAGATGTGGCGAAGAAATGGGCTCTCTCTCATTAGCCAGGTAAAGCAAGGTTCACTATTCATACTTATGAATTTGTTCATTTTCTAATTACTTTCCTTGTACATAGTTTTGCCTCATCTCCCTAGATTTTTCTGAATATTTCCTTCTATTCTCTTATATGAGCTCTTAGAAATGAAAATTCTAGGGATCATATAGATGTTTCTCATATCCTATTTACTGCTTAATCTTTCCGAATTACAAGAAATTAGGGTACTTGAGTCGATAGATTAGGTAAAAGCCAGTAGTAGCACAGAAATTTCACTGTTAACATAGCTCTTTTCTGAGTATTACCTACTTGGAGATTTGCAGCCTTCCCATTATCTGTGTGTGTGTGTGTGTGTGTGTGTGTGTGTGTGAGAGAGAGAGAGAGAGAGATAGAGAGAGAATATGTCCGTGTGTCTGTTATTGGTGATTGAACCCATGAGTGTTCTATTTCTGAGCTATATCCCCAACCCTTTTCTTTCTTTCTCTTTCTTTCTTTCTTTCTTTCTTTCTTTCTTTCTTTCTTTCTTTCTTTCTTTCTTTCTTCTTTCTTTCTTTCTTTCTTCTTTCTTTCTCTCTCTCTTTTTTTTTTAAAGATAGAGGGACAGTGAGAGAGAAATAATTTTTATTTAGTTTTTCATGTTGCTTTCATTGCTCCGAAACTTCATTATATACATGGTGCTGGGGTTTGAACTCCTGGACTTGAGCATGCTGGGCAAGCACTGTAACCACCTAGCCACCATTCCAGCCCCCCCACGAACCCTTTTCTTTCTTTCTTTCTTTCTTTCTTTTTTTTAAAGAAAGGGGACAGTGAGAAAGAGAGAGAAAGAAGCAATTTTTATCTAATTTTTCATGGGATCTTCATTCCTTGGGCACTTCGTTGTGTACGTGGTGCTGGGGTTTGAACTCATGTACCTGCACATGCCAGGCAAGCGCCATAATCGATGAACCACTGCTCCACCCTATCCCCACCTTTTTCTATTTTATTTATTTTTATTTCCAGACCTGCTGTGTTGCCCAGGCTGGACTCCAACTTGTGGTCTCCTGCTTTAACCTCCCCAGTGGTAAGGATTTAGGCCTGTGCCACTGTACCTGCCCACTCACTGTCTCAGTCAAAGGCCACCTTTTAATTTTTCTTTCTGTTTTCAAGCAAATAGGAAGAAGCTGTGAAAACAGGACTTGTAAAGTAAATAGTTGAAAGGAAAATGGTGTTATGATTAAATGTGGCACTTTTTTTTTAAAGAGAGACAGTGAGAGAGAGAGAGAGAAAGAGAGAATCAATTTTATTTTAGTTTTCATGTATCCTTTGTTGCTCCAAGACTCCATTGTGTACACAGTGCTGGGGTTTGTACTTGCACATGCTGGCAAGCACCATAACTGCCGAGCCACCGCTCCAGCTCCCATTGGTTTCTTTTTATTAAAATATTTTAAGCATAGGAGAAATCTTATTTTTTTAACATAATAATAATTATAAAGTATTTTAAACTCTGAAGTGTTTTCAAGCTGTATTTCCTCACTTTATCCTAACAAAACACTTAAAATGATTCATAGATCTACTTTTCTTGTGTGACTAGGGAGGTCTAGGGGTTTTTCTGTATGAGAAAAAGTTTTAAAAATCATTGAGAGTTTTGTTTGAAATAATTTTTTTAAATCTTTCTTTTATTTGGTAGGTGTTTTATTACCAGGATGTCAAGTGCAGAGAAGAAATGTATGATAAAGATATCATCATGCTTCAGGTACCTGTTTAAGTTACTTTTCATATTTATGACTTTACTTTTCCTATTATGTTCTTTGTTTTCTGTTTGTTTGTTTGTTTGTTTTAATCTTTTTAGAAAGAGGGACAGTGAGAGAAAGAATCAGTTTTATTTAGTTTTCGTTTGAGCTTCACTGATGCAAACACTTCATTGTGTATGTGGTGCTGGGGTTAACAAACCTCGTCCTCATGCATGCCATAACCACTGAGCCACTGCTACAGTCCCATTATTTGTAATAAGAGAAGCTACAGTTATTTTTAATTTTATTTGAATTTTTTCTCACCATTGAACTGAATATGAACCAGGTGCAGTGGTGCATGCTTGTAATCCCAGCAGCTTGGTAGGCTGAGACAGGAAGATAGCAAGTTCAAAGTCAGCCTCAGCAACTTAGGGAGGCCCTGTCTCAAAATAAAATATTTAAAAATGAGCTGAGGATATGGCTCAGTGTTTAAGCATCCCTGGGTTCGGTTCTTGATACCAAAAAACAAAAACTAGATATGATGATATTGTAGAAATAGAAGGGACTGCTACATTCTCTCCTGCAAACTTTTTAATTTTCTGACAGTACTACCAGAGACAGTGTTTCTGTATTTAATTTACAAAATATGTGATGCTGGATTTCTTTCAGATTGGTGCATCTTTAATGGATCCCAACAAGTTCTTATTACTGGTACTTCAGAGGTATGAACTTGCTGATGCTTTTACTAAGACCATATCCACAAAAGACCAGGTAAGCAACAGTCACTGATATGTTAAATAATTCCAAAGTAAATATTGTTACTGTTTTCATCATATTTTAAAAGTTTATTTCTATATGTATACAATTGGCCCTCTATATCTGTGAGTTCTGTGTCTACAAGTTTAAACTACAGCAGATCAAATATCTATATAAAATTGTCTATAGATTTTTTTCTTTTTTCTTAGTACCAAAATAATCTACTTTGTATTGGCATTATAGATAATCTAAAGATGGTTTAAACTATATGACCATATACCCAACTAAGTATTAGAAAAACAAGATGAAAAAAAATTGATTCTCTTACTCTACTTTCTCTTTCTCTCTCTCTCTCTTAAAAATAAATAAATAAGTAAGTAAATAAAATTTTTAGAAAATGAGAATTGAGAATGGAGTCAAGGAAAATAGCATATACTGAGGAAACCCTTCAAAAGAAGCAAAGTTTGTGACCTGGCTAAGGGCTGATATATATATATATATATATGTTATGCAAGTACTATGCTGTTTTATATAAGGGATTTGAGCATCCTTGAATTTTGGTATTTTTGGAGGTCTGTGTCCTGTGTCCTAGAATCCAACCACAGCTATTCTAAAGGATATCTGCAAAATTTCCATTATATACTTATAGCACACACACACACACACAGTTACCCACACAAAACTTTTCACTCTAGTAAAGTTAAAATAATATAGAGTAAAAACGAGAAGAGAAATAATGTGAAACACAAAGTATTGGATCTTGTTTGTTTATAAAACAAATAAAAATATATTCTTATATGCTGATTTGTAATTTGCTGCCTATGCTTGACAAAATATCATTGTAGGTTTTTTCTTTTCTTTAAATAAATATCATTTTTTTGCACCCACTTTTTTTTCTTTAAGAGAGGGACAGTGAGAGAGAGAATCAATTTTATTTAATTTTTCATGTAGTTTTTGTTGCTCAGACACTTTGTTGTGGATGTGGTGCTGGGGTTTGAACCTGTGTCCTTGCACATGCCAGACAAGTGCCAAACCACAGAGCTACCCACTTCCCTGGCCCCTTTTGCACCATTTTTAATGACTATAAAATTTCAGTACATGAATGCATTGTACTTTAGTTTCCTATTGTCAAAGGTGTTTTACTAGTTTTTTGATCTTACAGACCTCAGTACTGCTTTGTTTTAAAACTTTTCTAATTATTTTGTTAAAATAAAGTCTTTGAAGTGGATTTGGTTGATGAGACAGCATGCTCTTTTCTTTCTTTCTTTCTTTTTTTTTTTTTTTTTTTTTTAAGAGAGAAACAACTTTATTTAGTTTTTCACATGGCCTTAGTTGCTCCAACACTCAGTTGTGTACGTGGTGCTGGGGTTTGAACCCGGGTCCTCGTTCTTGCCAGGCAAGCAACAAAACCGCTGAGCCACTGCTTCAGCCCCTCTTTCTTTCTTTTTTATTTTAAAGAGAGGAGAGAGAAAGAGAATCACCTTTATTTATGTTTTTATCTGGGTTTTGTTTTTCTGACACCTTAGTTGAGTATGTGATATAAGGGTTTGAACTCTAGTCTTCGTGTATGCCCGGCAAATGCTATAAGCTACTTCTCCATCCCTCAGCATGCACTTTGTAAAGCTCTTAATACATATAAACAAATTGGTCTCAGATAAATTATTTCTATTTAGACTGTCAAAGTATGTCCATCTCTAATGACACAGTATTTTTAATCCTCAGTCTGAGAGATGAAAGATGATACTTCATTTTTAGCCTTAAGAGTTTGGTGTGTTTTGTTTGTTTGGTACTGGTCATTGACTTTGGGAATGCTCAGCCACGGAACTACAGCCCCAGCCCTTTTTATTTCTTATTTTGAGACAGGGTCTTGCTAAGAAGGTGAGGCTAGTCTTGAACTTGTGATCCTCTCCTGTCTCAGCCTTCCAAGTTAATGGGATTACAGGTGTGCGCCACCACACCCTGCTTAACTTCCAGTTCTTTAATCAGTGGAATTGATTCTTTTTTTTTTTTTTTCTCTTGAACTTTTTTTTGGGGAAAGGGAAGTAGTGGAATATCTGTTCTTGTCCTTTACCCTTTTCTTGTTTGTGTAAAAACTCTTTACTTAGTAAGGACTATTAAGTCTTTATTATATCAGTTACATTTTTTTCTGATTTGCATTGTGTCTCATGTTATTTTATCACATTATATTTTAATATTTACAGTACCGTCTTAAAAAGTACCTTGGGGGCTGGAGAGGTGGCTCAGTGGTATCACACTTCTGTGGCATATGCGAGGACTCAGGTTCAAACCCCAGTACCATGTAACAACTAAGTGTCAGATCAATGAAAATGAGATGAAAAACTAAAGTTAATTATTTCTTTTTCTGTCTCACTCTCCCTGTCTCTCTCTTTAAAAAAAAGGAAAAAAGTAACTCTTAATGTTTTGAATTCATGAAATCACATTACTTTTATTATTTAAATCAGAAGTCACTTGCAGAGAGCCAAAAAATAGGATATAAATAGAAAGTGATTTGTAGTCATGTTTTATTAGTAAAAATGAATATTTGATTTGGTGTAGTACTTAAATAAAAGATGTGTAAAAGGGAGGGTACTCTCATAACTATTTATACCAGTTCTCACTAACCTGGTAAGAAGGAAGCCAGTAGTAGTTAGAGAGTTAAGAATTAGAATTAGCAGGCTGGAGCTGTGGCTTGGCGGTTATGGCGCTTGCCTGGCATGTGCAAGTACACAGGTTCAAACCCCAGCACCCACATATACAACTAAGTATTGGAACAACAAAAGCCATGTGAAGAACTCAATAAAAATTGATTCTCTCTGTCTCTCTCTCTATCTCACTGTCCTCCTCTCTTTAATAATAATAATAATTAGAATTCGGGATGGAGCCATGGCTCAATGGTTACAGTGCTTGCCTGACATATGCAAGTACACGGATTCGAACTCTAGCATCATGTACACAACAAAGTGTCACAGCAACAAGAGCCACATGAAAAACTAAATAAAAATTTATTCTTTCTCCATGTCTCTATCTCTTTCTCTCACTGCCCCTCTCTCTTAAAAAAAAAACAATTAGAATTAATTCATTGAGTTAGGATAGTGATATGAGGACAATGATAATAAAAACAAAAAGACAATATTTAATAATCATTATTCAGTACTTATTTTATGCCAGATATTGTGAATTATGTTGAATTTAATGTCAGGAAGGGAACTATTAACATCATAACTTTATATTGCTGTGTTCTGAAAGAAAATACTAGACTCGTTAGACTATGGGTCTGATCCAGAAATGCATGTTTTATGGAGGGTTTTGGTAACTTAATTTATTCTTTTTCAATTCTATAGGATTTGATTAAGCAATATAATACATTAATAGAAGAAATGCTTCAGGTCATCATCTATATTGTGGGTAAGATTAAAATAATGTTTTGAAATAGAACATGTGTTATTGGAAAGAACTTTAATAAGAACTTCAACTGATCATTTTACTTCTCTTCCAAATACTATGTAGAATATTAGTTTGAGATTAATGTGACTAATGTATTTGACAGATTTTGAAACTTACCTTTTAAAAAGCCACATATATTACCTCTTCATTTGGGGAGTCGGTACTGAGGACTGAATCCAGGGACACTGTACCACTGAGCTACAACGCCAGCCCTTTTTATTTTTTTTTTTGAAACAGAGTCTTGCTTAGTTTCTGAGACTGGCCTCAAACATGCAATCCTTCTATCTCAGCTTCCCAGGTTGATGGGATTACAAGCATGTACCACAATACCAAATTTACATGTTTTTTGTTTGTTTGTACCAGGGTTTGAACTCGAACCCAGGAGCACCTAACCACTGAAACATGTCCTCAGGCCCCCACCCCCCCTTTTTTGTTTTCAGACAGGGCCTTACTAAGTTGCTGAGGGCCTTGCCCAGTTGCTGAAGATGGCTTTGAACTTGAAATCCTCCTGCTTCTGCCTTTTGAGCCACTGGGATTACAGGTGTACATCACCATACCTGGCTTAACATCTTTATTTTTATTTTTTTTTTTTTTCAGTGAGAGAGAGAGAAAGACAGAATCAACTTTTATTTTTTAGGTTTTCCTGTAGCCTTCTTTGCTCAGACACTTGGTTGTGTATGTGGTGCTGGAGTTTGAATCTGCGTACTTGTACATGCCAGGCAAGCACTGTAACTGCGGAGCCACCCTCCAGCCCACATCTTTATTTTTTAATATCCGATTTGTAATTGGAGGTTGATAGCCTAGGATAGAAGTAGTCCAGATAAAAGTGTAGGTTTTTGAAAACCTAGGCATTTACTACTGAAAATTGCATGTGTGTATGAAACTCAAACATAGCCTAGGTCAAAGTAAGATATATTTTCATTATATCAGTCTGTTACATTACTTTGTGCAAATTTTGGTCATTCTTATTTTCATTAAGATTAGTTAGAGAAAGGAGAAGAAAATTATTTGCCAGAAATAGTTATCAAGTTATTATATGATTAACCTTTAGAAATTTGTTCTGTAATCCAGCTGAAGTTAATATTCTAACCTATTGAATACAAATATACAGTATGTCATAATTTGTTGATTTTTACCAATTGTATGCATCCATTTTCTACCATCTTGTTTTTGTCTTCTCATTCTACCTTTATTATTTATTTATTTATTTATTTTAAAGAGAGAGTGACAGTGAGACAGAGAGAGAAAGAATCAATTTTATTTAGTTTTCCATAAGCTCTGAGACTTTGTTGTGTACATGGTACTGGGGTTTGAACTCACATACTTACGCATGCCAGGCAAGCGCCATAACTGCTGAGCAACCGCTCCAGCCCTCTACTTTTATTATTTAATTTGTTACACCAGATGCTATTTTAATAGGTCTGAGTGAGGATCTAGCCATTCCTTTTTTCAGAGAGTTAGTTATCTCAGTAGAAAATATAGTAAGCCTATGTTGCTCAGTGTGACAGAAAGCTTTGAAGCAGCAAATTCTTCCTGTCTAGAGTATTCCAGTATGAAGGTAATAAATGCCAGGTATGATGGCTCATGCCTGTAATCCCATTGACTCTAGAGGCTGAGGCATAAGAATTCCAAGTTTGATTGAGGCCAACCTCAGCAACTTAGCAAGACCCACTTTCAAAATAAAAACAAAAAGGGCTGGGGAGATAGCTCAGAGATTGAATACCCCTGAGTTAAATGATTTTAAAATTCATTATATACTTTATCAAATAATAAAAACTGAAAGAAATTTTTATGTTTGTTTTTGGAATACTGTATGACAAATTTTTAATTTTTTGCTATCGTAATTTTTGTTATTATATATTCCCAAATTTTATTGGATGTTTCCTTCTATGTGATTTGATTTTTAGCTAATACTTGCTATATTTCTGGGTATAAGTTCATTACTTTCAGGAATCAACATTTTTATTTCCAAAAAATACTTTTTAATTTATAATAGCAAAAATATTAAGAAGTAGAAAAAAATTTGTATTAGGAATCAGAAGATTTAGTTTTGGCCATGATGTTAACTATTAAGAGTATGTCATTTGGGCTGGAGTGGTAGCTCAGCAGTTACAGCATTTGCCTGGCATGCATGAGGATGTGGGTTTGAACCCCAGCACCATATACGCAGTGAAGTGTTGGAGCAGTGAAAGCCACATGAAAAACTAAATAAAAATTGTTTCTCTCTTTCTCTCTCTCTCTTTCTCTCTCTCTGTCCCTCTCAACAATAACAACAACAACAACAACAACAACAAAATGTCATTTATATTTTTGGGGCCTCAGGTTCCAGATTAATAAAAGGTAGAGGAAATGGACATGATCTCTAAGTTTCTTCTAAACTTATTGGGGGTACTTTTTTTGATGAAAAAACATGAAGACTACACAGTACTTTACAGTTGTTAAAATGAATGAGTCTGTTGGATACAGAATCACATAACAAAACCATTCTATGGCAAATTTGTTAAATTCATCAAATTTCTTAGTCAAAGAGTTTCTTTGTACCTCTCTTATAGATATCTTAGTTCTTTGTACAAATGTTGTAGTGTTGAAAATCAGTAATGAAATGTCCATATGTAAATCTTCCTGAAGCAATGGGAATTAGATATTGTTGACACCAATGACGTTCCCATAGTTAATTATTTCCTTTCTCCATTTGGCAGTTTATTGCAATGAAAAATGGAAACCTGATCTTGTGGGCATTTTTGCAACATCAGACATTTCTGGTGCATACTGTTTTGTCATTTAACCCATAAAGACATATTTAAGTGTTTTGTTTTTCAGTTTTCACTTGTTCTTTCTTATATAACAAGTGGAGACAAAATTGAGGAAGATCTTGAAAGAAAAACTATTCATGGGTGGCCACTGCTCATTTGCTCATTCACATGCCATCTGCCTTGTTTTCTGGATTAGAAACACATGCTAATTTAATTGAGGGGCCTTGTTTATAATGTGTGAGTATGTGTATGTATACGTATGTTTGTGTGTATGTGTGTACAAGTAAGTTAAGACAAGGCCTGGATTTTCCTTCAGGTCACTTGAGTTTTCACCCTCTTTTCAACAAATGGAGTCTTGTTCAGAGTTGGGGAAATATTAAAATTATTTTTGGTCCCTCTCTCATTAATTTAATGCAGTGTGTATGTGTACAGCTGATGGGGAGAGATTTAAATAGAAATCAGTTAATTTTCTTCCTTTTTTTTGTTTATATTAGGAGAACGTTATGTACCTGGAGTGGGAAATGTGACCAAAGAAGATGTCACAATGAGAGAAATTATTCATTTGCTTTGCATTGAACCTATGCCACACAGTGCAATTGCCAAAAATTTGCCTGAGAATGTAAGTCTGACTTTGTTGGGGTTTTCCCCGCTTCACTTCAAAATGGGATGGTTTTATCTTTTTCTTTAGTGGAAGCTACTTCAAGCGTCAGGAAAATTTGTTGAGCAAAAGGCAGTAATTTTTTATCTTACAGATGTAAATCAAGAACCCATCTTTTAAAAGACTAGCTAAATAAATAAAATAATCTTATTTTTAAAAAGGACATTAAATTTATTAATTTTTACAAGACTGTAGATATCTATAAGCTTACCATAATAGCTTAACTACATATTTATCCTGATTTTAAATGACTTTGTAGAACATAGTTTATTATCTTCAAGGAAAACTTAAGGTTAATCACCAAAAAAATTTTGCAGAAGGTAAAGTACATTAAAAGGACATCTGCACTTGTATCTTGCTATAGGTTTTTATTTACATCTGTTTATTCTGTAACTTTGGTTTTAGGGATTAGTAAGTATAGGCATGTGACCAAATGTGGGGAATGAACATATCACATACAGAAAATTGCGTTGTCTTTCAGCTATTGATAATGCTGTGTGTATGCTGTATGTATTGATGATGATGTATGTTTGTCTACTCCTTGTGTGTGTTTATGTGTGAACACACACATAAAGGCAAATTTAGATAGCATGTAGTTTATACATAGATCTTATCTCCTAAGGAATTGGTCCACCACAATGTAGCTAATTGGTTTTTAGATATAACTTTTTATACGGAAATTGGTCTTTTACTTTGTTTACATAGTACTTTAGAGATGCAGCTGAAAATGTATTTCAATTCACAGTAAAATAAGATCATTACATAAAGGTAAAAATGACAAAAATATTGTTTCAACAGGAAAATAATGAAACTGGCTTAGAGAATGTCATAAACAAAGTGGCCACGTTTAAGTAAGTGCCTAATATTTATGTTTATTCTAAGAGTTACGTTGATCTTTGTTCTTATGCTTGTGATAATGTGTGGAAGCTCCAAAGTTATCTCCAGAACTCCTAGGAAAAAGAATGGAATGTAGATTAGAAGGGGTGAGAATGAGGGGCACACAGTAGTCGCTAAGTACATGTTCATTGAAGAAATGAGTTTTCTGGCCAGGTAATTGAGAAATAACCATTTATGATACTAGGAGATTTAGATTGTCAACAAACTTTTCCGTAGTCTAACTCCTCATTTTGAAGCCATAACTTTATTGTTTCATAAATTTTTATTTCACATGCTAATTTCAGATTTTTTTCTAGTAGAGTTAAAACATTATTTTTAATCCTTTCATTCTTTGAGGTATATGAAATGGAGATAAATTTTTAATTGGATTATTTCCTGGAATTTGAAAAATTGATACTGGTAATGATTTCTACTTGTCATTATGTTTATCGATAAATTACTAGTTTCAGACAATGTACAAGATAGCATGTAGCTTTTCTTTTGCTCTAAAAATGTTGAGTGATACATTTAAGAACTAGAAAGAAACCTAAAGCTGTTTAGTATTCAGAGCAAATGTAGTGTATTCCTTTGACGTTGTTGCTTTTTCTGTATATGGTTCTATATATAGGAATCAACTGTACTTTCGTGTACAGTATACTAAGGATGCGATGTCTCTTTACTATTTTAGATTTGACCTTAAATATTGCAGTTTGCTATATAGTTCACTGCAATTTGCCTCTGTTTTCCATCTATTTAGGAAACCAGGTGTGTCAGGCCATGGAGTTTATGAACTAAAAGATGAATCATTGAAAGACTTCAACATGTACTTTTATCATTACTCCAAAACACAGCATAGCAAGGTAGGAAAAAGTATCCTCTTCAGTAAATAAACATAAAATGCTCTGTTTTCAATGTTCACAGAAAAGTTCCTGATTCTTCTGTAGTTTCGTGCTGATCCTCATTAATAGAGGGCATTCTCTTATCCATTAAGTCAATAATGTCATCTAGTGTGTAGACGTATTCAGATCTTACTGATTGTACCAAAAATATCATTTATAGCTGTCTAGAGAGAGGGAGGAGGATTCAGTGAAGTATCATGCATTTCATGATTATGCCCTTCATTTGATTGTCATGTTTCTTTAGTGTCCTTTAATTTAGAATGTCTTTTATCTTTTTTTTTTTTTTTGTCTTTCATAACATTGACTTTTCTGCAAAGTAGAGGCTAGTTGTCTTTAAGAATATCTTACATCTTGCTTCAGACTGATTGTATTCAGTTTTTGGCAAGAATGCTTACATAGGTGATGATTTTATCACATCAATAAGCACATAATATCTGTTGGATCCCTTAACTTATGGTGGTATTAAGTTTGATCACTTTGTTGAGGTGATGCCTGATTTTTGTTCTTATAAATGAATAATTTAGACCCATCACATAGTTCCATGTACAAAATAGGCACTAGGGAGGTACTTTTGACTGAAAAGAATGGAGACTAAGCTCTTGACGAAAAATATTTCTCATCTGTTTTGCAATGGCTTCCCCTAGGACAACTGTTTCATTTCTAGAATAAGTACCATTTTGTATGCATGCTTCAGCATATAAAGTATTTTAGTAGGTGGGTGAGCCTTTGCTATGTGCTTTTAGACATTCATTATTCCTTTTGTTTTTGTGCTTGCTAAGATTTTTTTTTTAAATAGGCTGAACATATGCAGAAGAAAAGAAGAAAACAAGAAAATAAAGATGAAGGTAAAAAGTGAGATTCTGAATTGACTCATTTTGATTTTTGTGTATGTGGTTTTTGTATCATGCTTTCTTTATGTTGGTTTTGAGAAATGGGCAACTAAAGAAAGTGCAAAGAGAATTTTGCTTCTTGTTCACGTATTAAGATGTGGCTGACGTGAATGGTGATCAAATTTTAAATTGATAGCAAATAGAGATTATTTTAGGAGATTGACATAGCAATATACATTTTCTGTTTTATTGATATTTTCAGTGCCATAAATCTAGCAAAAAATCGTTTGTGTTGAACTTTATTCTCTTATTTTTGACTTTGCAATTTAGTATGCAGGATAACTAAAAAATGTGTCTCATTTCCCATCTGTCCCCCATCTTCTATAGCACTGCCACCACCACCACCTCCTGAGTTCTGCCCTGCTTTCAGCAAAGTAGTTAACCTCCTCAACTGTGACATTATGATGTACATCCTCAGGACCATATTTGAGCGGGCAATAGATACAGATTCTAACTTGTGGACTGAAGGGATGCTCCAAATGGTATGTTTGCCTGAAACATTTTCTCTTTGTTGAGTCCTAGAAATCTTGGGTATCTGGAGAATATCCCAGGTTTAAATTTAGTCAGTACCATGTGCCAGAACCTGATACCTCGGGGTCGTTAACATAGTTTACACATGGCATAAATTTCTTTAGTGATATATTAACTTGTTTTTAGTATCTCGGTCATGGGAACCATTTATGTTTTTAAAAGCTCACAAAAACAAAAATGAGCTACTCATGCTAGTAATAAATTGGCATGTCACTATTTCATCATGATTTTTAAAAATCTTTTCTGTCACTTGTATCAAAAGATGACAGCATAGGGGCTGGAGTGGTAGCTTAGCGGTTACAGGGCTTGCCTGGAATGCGCAAGTACTCGAGTTCAAACCCCAGCCCCACATATACAACGAAGTGTCAGAGCAACGAAAGCCATGTAAAGAACTAAATAAAAATTGATTCTTTCTGTCTCTCTCTCTCACTGTCCTCTCTTTTCTTAAAAAGAAAAGAAAAGATGACAGTATAATTAAGATATGAAGAGAAACAAGTCTAGGCTTGAATGATGGGTTTCCCTACTTCTCATATAAGAGCAAATAAATAATGCTTTCCTTATTAGAAAATTGGTATAATAATTCCACAAAGTTGTTACGAGAATTAGCTCAGGTAAGAAGCAGGGTTTTGTTGTTGTTTTTGTTTTTCTTTCTCTGTGTGTGTGTGTGTGTGTGTGTGTAGAGGGGGGTAGGTACTGGGGATTTAACCTAGGAACAATTTATTACTGAGCTATTTCCCTAGCCCAGCCCGCTTTATTTTTTATTTTGAGATGGGTTCTCATCAAGTTACTTTGTTTCTCATTAAGTTACCAAGAATGACCTTGAACTTGTGATCCTCCTGTCTCAGCCGCTTGAGCTGTTGGGATTACAGGTGTGGGCCAGTTATTTTTTTCTTGATACTGTTACAAATTACCTAATCATGCCACTTCAGTAGCTGTAACTGTATATATATTTTTAGCACCTACTTAAATAAAGTTTTTCCCCTGGTCCATTGTTGGTCTGTAGGCTCTCAGTGTTGTCATAGTGTCATGCTGTATGTGTATCTCAATTTTGGTTACAAATTTTGTTATAAACTTCCATACTGTGAAGACACATTTGAAATAAAGTTAAATTTCTCTACATGTCTTTTAGTGCTCAGTGTAGCATGTGAGCACTGTTAAAATTTGGCATATTCTGGAAATCATACCAACAGTGGCCCCTATTAGGTGTGCTTCATACTTCATAGCTGCATATTCCATTGTATAGGTATGCTATCATACATTTAGTCAACTTTTAAAAGACATTTAGGTTATTTTTAGGTCTTTGCTAAAATACAGAACATTAAAATAAATATCCTTTTACAAATATCTTTGTATACTTAAATAAATGCATTTGTCATACTAATTCCTAGTAGTAGATCTGTACTTCTACATTTTTGATTGATGTTGTCAAATTGGCCTTCAAAAATGTTATACCCTGGGGCTGGAGCGGTGGCTCAGCGGTTTCGGCGCTTGCCTGGCAAGCACGAGGACCCGGGTTCAAACCCCAGCACCACGTACACAGCTAAGTGTTGGAGCAACTAGGGCCATGTGAAAAACTAAATAAAGTTGTTTCTCTCTTTCTCCGTCTCTCTCACTGTCCCTCTCTCTTTAAAAAAAAAAAAAAAAAAAAAAATGTTATACCCTTGTACTTGCCCATCCCCAGTACAGTGAAAATGCTTACTTGCTAACACTTTTGCCAGCTCTATGTTTTACTAAACTCAAAGTTTTTCCACTGTAAAGTAGTTGAAAAGTAAAATGATCTTGCTTCAACTCATTTCAAGTGAGGATGAACATTTTTCATCATTTTTTTCTGTGAACTGCTTGTTTACAAGTTTTGTCCGTTTTTTACCTATCATGTTGCTTATTTTCAATATTTCCAATTAAAATATATTTACCTCAAGAAGCACAGTTTTAAAGATCTCTTACTTTCTTCCATTAGGCATTTCATATTCTGGCACTGGGCTTACTAGAAGAGAAGCAGCAGCTTCAAAAAGCTCCTGAAGAAGAAGTGACATTTGACTTTTATCATAAAGCTTCAAGTATGTTTATCATTTTTCAATACAGTTCCCTCTCATTACTAAATCACAATTGAAAGTTTAGATATTAAAGATTTTTAATGTCAGTCCTTAAAATGTAGAAATTGTGCAATTATCTTTCCCTAGCATTTTTAGTTTTTAATTAATATTTTCCAGTGTATTAATTTATTTTCTAATCCCTACGGTAATCTTTTATTGCATTATTTCCCCTTTCCAATGCTGCTGGGGGTTTAGGGGGGTTTTGTTTGTTTGTGTGTTTCGGTGGCAAGGAAAGCATTGCATACATTAGTGATTTCTTATTTTCATTCCTTGTCTCAATATTTCCAAATATTGATAAATCAACCATACATTCATATGACCCAGCTATAGAAGATATTAATATTTCTGAATTTCAAATGATTGTAGAAGTCTGATCGAATCTTATATTCATTTTGCACTGATTTCAACTTAGTAGAACAGTATAGATTTGGATTAGATTTGTATTAAATGCTACCTGATTAAGACATATTTCTGGAAGACTTTCTAGCAACATTGTTATGAAACTAATAATTGCAAGAAAAGCATCTCACTTTGTTTACATACTCTGGTTGTTTTTGAACCGTTGAGGACATCATAAACGTATTTGGTTCATGAATGTATTTTCTCATTAAACACTTTTGCTTGGACAGTGAACCATAGAAAGGTGATATACAGTCTTAGGGGTATCTTTTATTTAGCAGTGCCAGTGGAATATGTAGGAAAGAGACTTGAAATAATTTAAGTTTTTTTCATATTTTATTTTTGAATTTGATGCTTATCACTTCATATAATGGTAACTGAGTACTTTGAGTAATTGCATGTTCTTCCATTGAAATTTAAGGTAGCTAAGAGAATGATTAGAAGATCATGATTATCAGTGTGAATAACATTATTTAAAAATTGTAATTTTGGGGCTCAGTGGTTACGGCACTTGCCTGAGGTTACGGGTTCAAACCCCAGCATCACATATACAACTGTGTCGGAGAAACAGGCCAGATAGAAAGATAAATCAAGTTGATTCTCTTTCTCTCTCTCACTGTCCCTCTCTCTCCTTGAAAAAAAAAAAAAGAAGAAGAATTTTCACATAATTATAAAGATACTTATTAAATGTAATTTTGTGTTTTTATAAAAAGGATTGGGAAGTTCAGCCATGAATGCTCAAAATATACAAATGCTTTTAGAAAAACTCAAAGGAATTCCCCAGTTAGAAGGTCAGAAGGACATGATAACATGGATACTCCAGGTAAAGTAGAAAAGTAAATTGATCAGGTACTGGTTTTGTATAGTTGTGTGTCTCTTACCAATGAGGGTACATTCTGTAAAATGCATCATTGAGTGATTTCATTCTTATTTGAAGATCTTGTCATGTGTTTACAAAGTTAAGTAGTGATTAAGTCAGTCACTTGATATGATATCTTGGGCAGTCAAGAGACTGAAGAAACAAAATATGAGACTACTGTCAGTGTAAATTGGATATTGTTTTACAGTAAATTTTTCTTTTTTAATAAGTAGAAACAGAACACTTTAAAAATAATGATAAAAAGTATAGTATAGAAGCTGTGGATATAGATCAGTGGTAGAACACATGTTTAGCATGCATGAGGCCCTTGGTTTAGTCCCAACCACCACAAATAAATTAATTTTTTCAAAATGTAGTAAATACTTAAACCAGTAACATTTATTATTATTATCAAGTTTTATGTACTATATTTAATTGTGCCTGTGCAATAGGAGTTTTTCAACCTCATTATAGTGTTATAGGACCACTGTCGTATATGCTGCCCTTCATTAATTGAAATGTCATTATGTAGAAAATAATGGGGAAGCGAGGGAAAGGTAAAGAAGGGCAACCAGATTATGTAGGACATTATGGGTTAGAATAAAGAAGATTTTCAGTTTTGAGGACAGTGGGAAACAATTAAATGATTTTAAGTGACATAATCAGATCTGTATTTGTACAGGATGACTGGCTATTGTGTAGTACAAAGCTTACAGGGTACAGGCATAAAAGCAGGAAAACTAAGAGACTATTGCAGTAATCTTGGTGAGAAATGAACATTGCTGCCAGGCACAATGACAAGAGCTTGTAATCCCAGGGAGGCTGAAGTGGAAGGATCACAAATTCAAAGCCAAAGTCAGGAATTTAGTGAGGCACTAAGCAACTTAGTTGAGAGCCTGTCTCAAAATAAAATATATAAAGGGCTGGGGATATCTTTCAGTGATTAAACACCTCTGGGTTCAATGAGCATTACCTGTCTAGACTAAGATTCAGACTGTGTGCAGAACTAGCCTGATGAAAACATACTTTAAGGTAATCTGTAGTATTTGCTAATAGATTTGATTGAAAGGGTGAGGAGAATTAAAGGAATCAAACTTGATATTTAGATTTGGCACTTGAACTATTGGATGGGTGGCAGTGCCTTTGGGATGAAGTGAATAAGGGGTATGGAGAGAGACTAAGAATGTTACTTTAACGGAACATCTTCTTATAAAACATGGATATGGAGCTTCTTCACTTATTGTATTCATTCTGATGTTTATAGCCAGATTATTTTGATAATTAGGATATACAGAGAAAACAGTAATTTTCTAAATTCTTAAGAACTGGAAATCTTTGTGCTGATTTGTATTTCAAAAGGCCAGCACTTTTTTCTTTTCATTTGTTTTTGTTTTCCCCTATGGTGCTGGAGAGCAAACCAAGGGCTTTACAAATGCTCAGCAAGTGCTATACTGCTGAAAAACATTACCCTAGCCATACAGCACCTTTTTTCTGCTTCATTAGAAGTACTCCCTAAAAAAGCTTGATGCAGGGCTGGAGCAGTGGCTCAGCGGTTACAGCACTTGCCCAGCATGCACGAGTACGGGAGTTCAAACCCCAGCACCCATGTGCACAACTAAGTGTCACAGCAGTGAAAGCCAAGTGAAAAACTCAAAAAAATTTGATATTCTCTCTCTCTCTGTGTGTCCTTATCTCTTTAAAAAAAAAAAAGTTTGATGCAGGCTCAGTGGTTGGAGTGCTTGCCTGGCATGAGCAAGGTGCTGGGTTCAAATACATACACAACTATTTATTTTATGAATAAATAAAATTGTATATCTCTCTTTTAAGATTTTTTTTTAAAGAGAGAGGGAGAGTGAGAGAGAGAATCAACTTTATTTTTTTCATCTGCTTTTCATTGCTCTAATATTCAGTTGTGTGTATGGTACTGGGGTTTGAACCTGAGTCCTCACACATGTCAGACAAGCATACCAACCGCTGAGCCACCATTCCAGCCCCTCCCTCTCTCTCTCTCTTTTTTTTAAAGAGCTTGATATATAACTAGAAGATAACGACTTTAATATTAAGTTTTCTTCTTGAAGTAGATTGCATGAATATTTTGTATTTATGTTAAATTTACCAGTATAATCATTTTTAAAAATGAAATAGAACAGCTCAATTTACTTTCTAAATTTTCAAATTTATATCCTATAGACAGTATTAGAAATTGAATATCTGTTCCTAAAAATTCATTTTCTACTAGAATACCAAAGTTCATTAGCAAAATACACAAAAACCCTAAGTATTTACTCTTAGAAAAAAATTCAGATGTTTCACCCAGATGCTTAATATGAAGCTATGTTGTGAGTGTTCCTTGTGGGAAGTTTTTCCACATTAGTCTGAGGCTTCTTCAAGTTATAAATTGGTATTATGGATACACTATCCTATTGCCAAAACTTTAACATTTGTTAAAAATAGGGAGATTTATATATGCTGTAGTGGAAATGTCTTCAAAGATAAACAATTAAGTAGAAAAAAAAGTATGAAATAGTGTGTATAATAGGATCTCTTTTGTGAAAGTATATATAGATATATGTAGTCATATGTCACATAATATTTCAATCAACAATACACTGCGTAAAGAAGGTAGTCTCATAAAATTGTCTTGCCTAGTTTTGTCATGGCCCTCTTGGTTTGTGAAAGTGCGCTCTGTGATGTTCGCACAATGATGAAATCACTCAACACGTTTCTTAGAACATATCTCTGTAAAGTGATGTTTGACTGTGTATACAGTTATCCCTCAGTATCCACAAGGAAATGGTTCTAGGAAAACCCTTCTTTTCTACCCTGCCTGATCTCTGGCTACCAAGTGCTTAAGTCCATGTACAAAATGCAGAAGTATTTGCATGTAACCTCTACCCATCCTCCCATATACTTTTTTTTTTTCCTAGTGTGGATTTCTTTTTTTTTTTAATATTTTTTTTATTTTTGAACAACCATACAAGTGTTTAACAAAATAATATAAAATGTGTATATATTCTGGATATTGCAACTACCCCCAGGAGTGCCCCCCAATTACTCTCCCTTATCCCGCCCTTCCCCTTCCCACTATATCTCTAAAAAAAAGTATTAGGTTGTAAAACATTACATCTTATCTGGATTTAACACATGCTAATAGACCAACTTTCTCATTGTCCAGGGTCTAGTCCCCACCTCCACAGATGAGTGGAGACATATACTTTAAATAGTCTTTAGATTACTTAAAACACCTAATGCAGTGTAACTATGTAAATGGTCATATTGTTTAGGGAATAATGACAAGGGGAAAAAAAGTCTACCTGTTATTACAGATGTAAATATTTTTCCAAATATTTTTGATCCTCACTTGATGGAATCCATGGATATGAGACCTAAAGATATAAAGAACCTACTCAGTTGTTTTTGTTGTTTTTGCTGCTGCTGCTGGTGATTGAACCCAGGGCCTTGTGAATGCTAAGCACACAGTTCTATCACTGAGGTATACTCCATCCCCAGATACTGTATTCTAATAATTTTTTCCTAGAAAGAACTGTTGATTTTAGTAATTGCTTTTAGAGACAGGGACTATGATCAAGGAGGGGTATTTGGCTTTACATTTCATATCTTTGACTTTATATATCTCTGCATTAAAAATGTTGTTTTAGCTGGTCATGATGGCACACATCTGTACTCCCAGCCACTCAGGAAGCTGAGGCAAGAGGATTGCAAGTTGAAGGCCAGCCCGTGTAACTCAATGAGATCTTGTCTCAAAATTTAATGAAAGGGCTGGGAATATATGTACCTCAGTGGTATGGCACTTGCCTACCATGTACCAAGTCCTGGGTTTAATTCCCAATATAGCAAAAAAAGAAAGAAATATAAAAATGTTATTTTAAGTTGGGCATTGTGGCGCACCACCTGTGGCCCCAGTTATTCCAGAGACTGAGGCAGAATGGTCACTTGAGCATATAAATTTGGTACTGCAACATAGCCCATTTATATAAAAAAAGAGTTATTATAAATTAAAACTTATTTTCCTGGCAAATCTCGCTAAAGCATATAGAATATTGGTCACAGCTGAAGACAAACTCAGCTAGTTTACTACCAGTGACTTACTCAGCTGATCCCTCATTGACCAGTTATTTTGTACCATCTCTTCCTACCCCACCCCCACAAATCTAAGTAGTTCAAGTCTAAGGTATTTGGAGACATGATAACGAAATCAGATTAGTACATTCTTTTAATCATGCTGATCAGTTTAACAAAATCTTGTATTTCTTTTTTTTTTTAAACAGATGTTTGATACAGTAAAGCGATTAAGAGAAAAATCTTGTTTAATTATAGCAACTACTTCAGGATTGGAATCTATTAAGAATGATGAGGTAGGTAACAACACTAATAATAGTGACATTCTGTCTTTGAGCAAGAAGTTCTTTTTGTTAAGAGAAATCCGTTTATTGTGAAATATGTGAGATTGTTCCATCTTTTTATTCATTATGCTTCTGTGTTTGACAGATGTTATTGAGTATAATTTATTTATTTTGTAAAAGCAGAGAAATTTGATGTACTGTGGAATTCTACTAGAAAGCCATATTTTATTAATTTAAAAAATATTTTAGCCAGGCAATATAGCACAGACCTGCAATCCTAGTGATTTGCAAGGCTGAGGCAGTAGGATTCCAAGTTTGAGGCCAGTGTCAGCAACTTAGTGAAACTGTGTCTCAAAATCAAAAAACAAAAAGGGCTGGGAATATAGTTTAATGGTAAAAGCACCTGGGTTCAATTCCTAGGATTCCCCCCCCCCAAAAAAAAATATATATATATATATTTTTTTTTTTAAGTATGATATATATCCCAGTCACTGGCATCTCATGATTTAATAATTTTTTAAAAATTTTTTTAAAGAGAGAGAAGGGCAGTAAGAGAGAGAGGAAGAGAATCAGTTTAATTTAGTTTTTCATGTAGCTTTTGTTGCTCCAGCACTTCATTGTGTACGTAGTTCTGGGGTTTGAACCTGTGTCCTCACACATGCCAGGCAAGCACCGTAACTTCTGAGCATGAGCCACTCTTTTAATCTTTTGTTCGAGGAATATAAGATAATGATTCGTCTTCTATCCAATGAAATGTAGTAATGTTTAGGTCACTAATTTCCATGATGTGGTGAGTCAGATTTTAATAATTCCATTCTCTAAATTATTAGAATATCTTTATTTGTGATTATTAACTATTCTCCCTAAAAGAAAAAACACAGTGGACTTTAATTAAAATGAAAAATCAAAAGGCACCAAATATATCTCAGCAATATTGTTAAAAGTTCTAAGTCATAGCAGTACATTTAGAAATGTTAGACACTAAGTTGGTTTAAATTGTTTAAAATGTCAGCGATTGAATTGGTTTTAAAATTTTGTTTCATCTAATTTTATTTCTTAATGTGCCTGCATTGAACATCAAAGGCAGCTTATTGAATAATTAAGGTACTTGGCCTTTTACATTGAATTATTGAATAATAATAATTGAAGTAAAGTAAGAACTGAATAATAATTGAAGTAATAACAAGAGGAGCAATTTAGTTGTGCAGTAAGATGGAGCCATTAATGTTAATTTTGAAGCATTAAATTGAATCTAGGCCAAAAGAAGTTATTAAGTTATTCAGAATCTTATTCTAAGAAATTTTGCCACTAAACTTAGTGTACAAATTGAGCATTTCTAATTCAAAAATCTGAAATCCAAAATTTTGGAGCCCTTTGGAATTCAGATTTTTGGATTAGGAATACTTAATTGTTAAAAACAAATAAACATAAAAGGAATGCTTAATTGATAAAGTCTTTGCAGATATTCCAAAATCCAAAATATATATTTTCTTTTCTTCTCTCTATTATTTTTTATTGGTGCATTGTAATTATATATGTGGATGAGATTTGTTACATATTCTTACATGCACATAATGTAACAATTTGGCTAATATCACTCCCCAGCATTTCCCCGCTTCTTCCCTACCTCCTACCCTAAAATATCATAAGTCTGAAGCACTTCTGGTCCCAACCATTTTATATAAGGGATACTTCACCTGTATATAAATTCTTAACTAATTTTGTGGTTTCTTAATATTCAGATTACTCATGATAAAGAGAAAGCAGAACGAAAAAGAAAAGCTGAGGCTGCTAGGCTACATCGCCAGAAGATCATGGCTCAGATGTCTGCCTTACAGAAAAACTTCATTGAAACTCACAAACTCATGTATGACAATACATCAGAAATGCCTGGGAAAGAAGACTCCATTATGGAGGAAGAGAGGTAGAACAAAGCAAAATAAAAATTAACAACTCAACCTTTGGAGGAAAAATTAAATTTCACTTTAAATCATGTTTTTTCAAAACATATTTTATAAAATTAGAAAAGATACAAAAGTAGAAACAGTAAAAACAGAAGTCATCCTGGTGTATATGCATGGGCATTTTTAAGTTAAAAATTAGCTATTAAGGGGAAATTGGATAACCTTTTGAGCCTTGCTTTGAGGGATGTTATGTAGTGTACAGTGAGAACAGGGAAAAGTAAAATTAACAGTACTTTGAAAAGCATTCCAAGAATTTTTAACTTTTAAAAACATCTCCTTATACCCATTTATAAAAACAAACTTTCACTGTTATTTCAAACTGTGTGTTGTAGATTCTTTTAGGAAATTGTTTTTGCAATAGCACTAGACATTGTATTCTATGTAATATGTGTGTAATCCTGAAAGTGTGCTAACAAGGACCATAATGAATAACAACTATTTTAAAGATAAAAAATTAAAAGGGCCTGGTGATGTGCGGTCAATGATAGAGTGCTTGCCTACCATATGAAGGCTCCAGTTTCAATCCCACTACCTTGAAAAAATTAAATAAATAAAAATGAAATATGAAGGTAAACTTTCCTTAGATAATAAAGTGTAATAAAATCAGAAATAAACAAAAACTAAACATGCGGGGGCTAGAGCAGTTGCTCAGCAGTTGGAACGCTGGCCTGGCATGTGCGGGGATCCAGGTTCAAACCCCAGCACAACATACACAAATAAATGTCAGAGAAACAAAGGCCAGCTGAAAAAATAAATAAAATTGATTGTTTCTCTCTCACTCTCTCCCCTCTCTTAAAAAACAAACAACAAAAAAACTAAACAAATGAAAGTCTGAACTTTCTAAATATTATTTAAAGAATGGGAGAGAAAGAGAAATTCAGTTTTATTTATTTTTTATCTGGCCTTTGTTTCCCCAACGGTTAGTTGTGTATGTGATGCAGGGTTTGAACCTGGGTCCTCGTACATCTAGGCAAGTGCTCTAACCACTGAGCAACTGCTCCAGCCTCTGAACTTTCTAAATATTATGTATAAATAGCTTAATTTTTAGAAGAAATAAGCAAAGTTATATGCAAATTAATGGCCTTAATGCTTTCATTAGTTATTTTTATTGCTTAATTGAATATATATTTTTTCCTGGAAAATAATTCAGATAGGGGCTGGAGCGGTGGTTCGGCAGTTACCGGGCTTGCCCAGCAACCATAGAGCAATGTAAGCCATGTGAAAAAGTCAATAAAAATTGATTCTGTCTCTTTCTCTATCTCACTATCCTTCTCTCTTTAAAGAAAAAAAGAGAAAAGAAAAGAATTCAGATAACTCATTAAATTCCCTCAGACTATCCTCTACGTTCCTGTTTGTTCCACAGACAACAACAGTTATAAATAACCTCTTTCTATGCATTTATAATAATGGATTATAGGTTGGAACGAGCCTTAATTATACCTTTCTTTTTATAGGGCAGATTAGAACATGACTAGGGTTTATGTGCTAGGTGATTAACATCTCTGCATAACCAGGACTTAACCCTGATTGCTCCTATTTGATTCTTTCTGAAAAAATAAAAAGGGTCTTCTTTTACGTTTTTAGTGGTTTTAAATTGTTTTTAATTTTTAAAAATTGTTTTCAATTTTTAATTTTTTATTTTACCATACATTTTCTGCTACAGTTTGCTTTGTCAGTATCTTATAAATCTTTTCATATTAGTATATATATATTTATAGTATGAATTCTACATTATTCTCTTCTTTTAGTTGTAGATAAACATAATACTTTAATTTCTTTGTATAATTTTTATATGGTTCTGAGGATCAAACCCAGTGCCTCATGTGCTAGTAAGCACTCTACCACTGAGCTACAGCCCTAGCGCCTGATTTCTACATCATTCTTTATGACTGCTGCATAGTCTGGCAAGGTACAAATGTACAAGATTTTATCAGATACTGGATATTTAGTTGCTTCCCATTTTCCTTCATTATAGTTGGTCAAAACATTTTTTTGTATGTGTCTTCTTATGCAGTCATGCAAGTAATTCTCAGTGGTAGAATTCAATAACAGAAAGATCTAGGTCAAAGTTTTAATAGATAGCATCACATTCCCTTTAGACTGGTTTTATCAATTTCAACTTTGAACAGTGTATGAACATGCCTGTTTATTTCATTCTTACCAATACTTATTATCAGTCCTTGAAAATACTGGATATTCCAAAATTTGAAATTTATGGGCTAGGAATGTAGCTCATATGTAGAGTGTTTCCTTAGCATGTGCAAGGCTCTAGGTTTGATCCCCAGCACCACCTAAAAGAAAAAAGGTTATACTGACTAAATTTTCTTGATTACTAGTATTAGGTTGAGCTTCTCATATGCATGTTCATTGACCTTTTATGTTTTATCTTCTACAAATTTCCTGTTGTTACCTTTGAATACTTATTGTTTCTTATTGGTTTATAGAAGTTCTTTAAAATTATATTTCCCATATTTTGTCCCTATTTTTTTAACATTAACTATGAAATTTAGCCATAAAGAAATTTTCAGTCTGGATGAAGACAGTTTTTCGGTTTTTTAGAGCTTTAGCTCTATCTGAAGTGTTTTCCTATCCTGAAGTCAAATTTTAATTATGTATTTGCATTAATACATTTTCCTATTTAAAAAATGTTCCATTTGGGTACTAGCCCAAAGCCTAGACCTCTTTCTGCTCTTCCTCAGAGATTTTCTGGTTATAAGTTTGTTTGTTTTTTTGTTTTGTTTTGTGTTTTTTAAAGAAAGAGGGACAGTGAGAGAAAGAGAATCAACTTTATTTTTAGGTTTTCATGTGGCTTTTGTTGCTCTGACACTTGATTGTGTACAAACCCACATACTTGCACATGCCCGGCAAGCACGGTAACCCCTGAGCCACCGCTCCAGCCCTTGGTTATAAGTTTTATGTATACTTGTCAGAATTTTTACTATACTAGGGGCAGGAGCAGTGGCTCAGGGGTTATGGCACTTGCCTGGCATGCGCAGGTACACAGGTTCAAACCCCAGCACCCAGGATCAAACCCCAGCACTCACGTACACAACTAAGTGTTGGAGCAACAAAAGCCATGTGAAAAACTCAATAAAAATTGATTCTCTCTGTCTCTGTCTCTCTCTCTCTCTCTCTCACTGTCCTTCTCTCTTTAAAAACAAAAAAGAATTTTTACTGTACTATTATAATATAAATATATATAACCACAGAAGTTATATACAGTCATTCTTTTTGTTTTAGTTGCATAAAAGATATGTGTATGTTTTGCAGTATCCAATTTTCACTCTCTGGTTTGAAAAATTTGTATGTCTTCTTCCATACAAAATGAGCTCAGTATTTCTCAGTCTTGGCATTTAGGCAGTCATTCTTTTTCATGCAAGACTGTTCCACAGATTGTTGGATACTTAGCATATAAAGCCTACTAGTCCTATGACAACCAAAAAGTAATCTCTGCATTTTTATTGTTGAATGCTTCCTACAAGTTGGTCCCACACCTAGTGAGAACTGCCTTTTAAGAACTATATAATATTCTATATTATGTAAGTTCATTTATGTTGGTAAACATTTATATCTAGTTTACTGAGTAATATACCATATTTCTGGAAGCTTCTTGCACAGATAATATTGCACTGTAGTTCAGAGCATGACCTCTGAGGCCAGATGCCTGGTTTAAGTACTGGCCCTGCTATTTTCTAGTGATGAATTATAGGGTCCTGCTCTTAACTATCTCTAGGTCTCAGTTTCTTCCTCTGAAGAGTAGAGGTAATTATAATATGAACCTCATAGGATTGTTGTAAGGATTGAGTAAACATAATTAATATCATAATCAGCACCTTATAAATATTTGCTATGAATTACATATGATCATTGTACACACCAGTAGATCCTACAATTTGCTAACTCATTAAGAGTATATTCTAAGAATGGCTACATCATTAAGGTGTAAGTTTTTTAGTTTAAACACCAAAATAGACATAGAAGCCTAAATGCCTAATGAGAGGGAATAAATAAAACTATTATGTCACATATAGTATAAGAATACCACACAGGCTTTTAAAAATGTTTCTGAAGAAATTTTAATCACAGAAAATAACAAAAAACTTTTGTAAATAAATAAAGCAGGATATTAGTAAATACATCTATATATGTAATCTCATTTAAGTAAAATGTGTTTTATAGATGTTTTTGAAAGCATACTAGAAGAAAATATACAGGGTTTTACTAGTGGTTATCTCTAAGTTGTAGGAATATGTAGGAAGATTACTACATCTTTTTCTTCTTTATTTTTTCTTTAAAGAGGGAGCAAGTGAGAGACAAAGAGAGAATCAGTTTTATTTATTTTTTCATGTGGTTTTTGTTGCTCCAACACATAATTGTGTTTGTGATACTCTGCTTTGAATCCAGGTCCTTGAACATGCCAGGCAAGCGTGATACTGTTGAGCCTCTGCTGCAGCCCCTGTTTTCTTCTTTATTATAGAGCTTTTTGTTTATGTTTCTCAAATTTATTCAATAAGTATATATTACATTTCTGGGGTTTGTTTTTGTTTTGCATTATATTTTTATTCAGGAAAAAGAAATAACCCAGCTTTTTGGTATAATAAATTAAATATACTATTTCATGATCTTCTTCTTTTGCATTTGTATCACAAACTGTAGTTTCTAATAAGAAAATTAACTGATTAAAGCCAGAAAGGTTAGGGGGATGCTTTGAAGGTGATATTGCTAAATATCATTTTTATTTTCATTCTTGAAGTTTTTTCACTACGTTTACTTAAAATCTACCAAATAATAAATACAAGTAACCAAAACGTATGTCCTCATTTCTTGTTTCTTTTGGTAGTGCCCCAGCAGTCAGTGACTACTCTAGAATTGCCTTAGGTCCTAAACGGGGTCCAACTGTTACTGAAAAGGAGATATTGACGTGCATCCTCTGCCAAGAAGAACAAGAGGTGAAAATAGAAAATAATGCCATGGTATTATCGGCCTGTGTTCAGAAATCCACCGCCTTGACCCAGCACAGGGGAAAACCCATAGAACTCCCAGGGGGTATGTAATGTTAATAAATATCCTTTTGAGCATTTCTTTTCATATTTATGCAATTAGAAAATATTCTTTGAGTGAAGTTTGGGAGTGCTTGTATTTAGTTTTAGTTGGTCATATCACAATCTACCCCCATGTAAAATACACTCTATGTTTTTACACACCATGTTGGCTCCTTTCCTTTATTTTTTAAGTTTTTGTTAGCACTTGGCCACATTGCTCATTCTGTCTCTTAACATGTTTCCTTGCTGAACCATTTTAAGAGTAGGTTGTAGGCGTTATGACAGGTCATCCCTAAACTTTTCTGCATACATTTTCTAAAACTAACAACAGTTTATTATATATCTGCCATTATATACCATTATCATATTTAGGAAAGTTAATAATAATTGAATAATATCATCTAATATAAAATCCATATTTCTAAAACTTTTTTCAGAATATCTTCAATAGGTAAATTTTTTCCCCACTCAGGATCCAAATATGTTTCACGGGTTGCTATTATTAAATTTATTGTAGTCTATTTTAATCTAGAATAATTCTTTGGCATGTTTTGTTTCGTTCATCCTAATAGCTTGTCTGAAGAGTGTAGGCCAATTATCTTAAACAGTATCTCAGATTGTGCATTTATCTGATTGTTGCCTCGTGATTAGATTCATATTAAACATTTACTTGGTTAAGAATACTAATTAGGTAATGTATTACATTTCTTACTATCACATCAAGAGTTAGCTGCTTTATTTTTTAACTATCCTTGAAATAATAACAATAAAAGCTAACATTAATTGAATATTAATATGGGCCAACTTCTAATTAACTGCTTTATGTGTATTTATTTACTTAATACAACAACCCTATGAATTAGTTACCACCATTGGCCCCATTTTGCAGATAAGGGAACTGAGGCACAGAGAGGTCAAGTAACTTGCCAAAAGTCATGAGTGATTTAATGAAACCAATGTGAAATCCCTCCCTAACCTGTACTTTTTTTTACTAGATTATAATGCCCCTCAATATCCCTTAAAATTGTCATCCAAATTACTCTCAAATTGCAAAGAAAAATTGTTCTTGAATCAGAAAATCACTTCAACAACCAAGCTACTGCAGATTGAACCTAATGTTCAGAATTAAAATGTAAACAAAAGATTGAGTTGTTATTAATTCATACTGATTTTAGAATCATACCTTTACATTTACCTCTTTTTCTTACCATTAATAATATTCATGATATTGTGATACCTGGATATTCCTAAGATATGAAAGTTTATGATTAGAATTTTAGACCTGACTACCTCTTTCATCCCCAACCCCCATTCCTTTGTAATAACCTTGGTAGAGATGAATATATACATCTCTTACTTTTTGTCTTTCTGAACCAGAAACCCTGGACCCACTTTTCATGGATCCAGACTTGGCCTATGGAACTTATACAGGAAGCTGTGGTCATGTAATGCATGCAGTGTGCTGGCAGAAGTAAGTTGTTCCTCTGACATGTTCTTGAAAGAAACTAGGAACATTGAAGTTCACTACAGGCCACAAAAAGGCATGTTTTCTCATGTCTTCTTTATTTTCTTCTTATTGGAATAATTGAAGCAGTTTTAATTACTAATTTTGTTTGCATGATACTAATTATTATAAGCCTTGGAAATTGTAGTATAAAGTTATCAACTGAGATTTTCAGGGACTGGGGATATAGCTCAAGTTGAACACATGTTTAGCTTATTGGAAGCCCTGGGTTCACTCTGCAGCACTACAAATGAACAAGCAAACAAAAAATAATTTTTTTCTTTTCTTTTCTTTCTTTCTTTCTTTTTTTTTTTTTAAAGAAAGAAAGAATCAGTTTTATTTACTTTTTCATCTAGATTTTGTTTTTCCAACACTTAGTTATGTGTATGGTGCTGGGGTTCAAACCCAGGTCCTTGCTCATGCTAGGCAAGTGCTCTACCACTGAGCCACTGCTCCAGCCCCACAAAAAATTTTAAGATGTTCATTATTCCCTTGTGTTGCTTTCCATAAACTAATCAATATTTACATTGCTCATCAATAGTCACAAAAAAGTAGTAATAATCCTTATTTTGAAATATCTCAAAACACCATGAAAAGTATCTTTGAGAGAGGACAAAAAGTTCTAGTTTTATCTCATGAAAAGATAAAAATTCAGAAGTGTTAATTCTTGAGAAATCTTCTGCATAAAAATTTACCCACTTGGCATTGAATTAAAACATATAATTTTCCCATATAAGCCCTCACTCACTACTATAATTGGTCAGTGGAAACTGAGGGAAGTAGGATGAGGTAGGAAACAAGACAGATTCAATAAATTTGTTTTATTATAAATTTGTATATGCTGTGATAAATTTTCCAGTTTCCCCCAACAAAGAATAGGAAGCCTATTTTATTTCTTTTATAATTTAATATGTATTTTTGTATATAAGTTCTAAAAATCTTTATTAGGACAAAATTCTCAGATCATTTTCCTTGGATTAAAGCAGATTCTTAATGGACCCATTTCTTTGGAATTTTGCAGGTATTTTGAAGCTGTACAGCTGAGCTCTCAGCAGCGCATTCATGTTGACCTTTTTGACTTGGAGAGTGGAGAGTATCTTTGCCCTCTTTGCAAGTCTCTGTGCAATACTGTGATTCCCATTATTCCTTTACAACCTCAGAAAATAAACAGGTGTGTTTTAATTTATGTTTTGCTTATTTAAAAAAAAACCTATCTTTAATCTTTTTTTTTTTTTTTTCCTTTAAAGAGAGAGAGGGAGAGAGGGAGAGAGTGGCCTTTGTTTCTTGGACATTTAGTTGTGTTCTAACCTGGGCCCTCATGCATGCCAAGCAAGTGCATAAATGCTGAGCCACTGCCCCAGCCCCAGCACATTTTTTTTAAGCTTGAGTTTAGAAATAATTTCAAATTCACAAAAAATTGCAAAAGTGAATACAGTACAAAGAATACTCATACACTCATTAGCCATTTACCTATTGGATTAGCATTTTACCTCATTTATCATTTGACACTATTTTTTGATTGTCTCGATGCTTTTTTTTTTTTTTTAAGAGAGAAAGACAGTGAGAGAGAGAGACAGACAGAATCAATCTTTATTGAATTTTTCACATAGCCTTCATTGCTGTGACACTTAGTTGTGTACATGTATGCTGGGGCCCAAACCCACGCACGTGCGCATTCGGGGCAAGCACCGGAACTGCCGAGCCACCGCCCCAACCTCGATGCTTTTTAACTCATTTACTTGCTCTGATTCCAAATGATTATTCCTTAATTGGACAAATATTTTAGTGCCTGTTCCTTAGTGAAAATAATTAAATGTGTATTACCTGAGATATTCTATCCAGTTTTAACCCTTTCAGTATTCTTTTGTTTTTGTTTTGTTTAAAGAGCCCCTTTGATTCTGATTATTTTAATTTCTTCCTCTCAATATTATTATTATTATTATTATTTATTTATTATTATTATTATTTTAAAGAGAGAAGGACAGTGAGAGAGACAGAATTTTTATTGAGTTTTTTACATGGCTTTCATTGCTGTAACACTTAGTTGGGTGCATGGGTGCTGGGGTTTGAACCTGTATACTTGCGTGTGCTAGCGAGCTCCGTAACTGACGAACCACCAGTCAAGCCCCTCAAAATTTTATTTTAAAGCATACTACTGGAATATTTTGGCATGTAATCAAGAGAGTGCTTTGCACTGTGATATATATATTGTGTGTGTGTGTGTGTGTGTGTGTGTGTGTATGTTTTGAAGTCAGGGCCTCAAGTGTTCTAGTCAAGTGCTCTACCATTATGCTGCATCCCCAGCCCTGTAGCTTGACTTATATCCTCTTCATTCAGTAATTGGTCTTTCAGGAAGACTGCATTTGGACTTAAAATAGTTGAGGAATTCTTAAGAAAATTCCTAGGAATTCTTAAGTTGGCTTATTGAATTTCAGGTGGTCATAGATATACTGAAACTGATTCATGGTCTGGAAGTATGAGAAAGATTAGTGTGTATTTAGTATTTTGAATTCTCTCTGCTTTGGTGACTACAGAATCCATACTCTGCCATGTGCATGGCATTGTGCCAAACATAATGGGATTTACCTAGTGTAATCAGACCTGGCTGATAATTGATAGCCAATCACCCAGCATTTAGCAATATCTTTTTAAGAGGGGACAGTGAGAGAGACAGAATCAATGTTTATTTAGCTTTTCACATGGCTCTCGTTGCTTGGAGGCTTCATTGTGTACGTGGTGCTGGGGTTTGAACTCGCATACTTGCACATGCCAGGCAAGCGCCATAACCACTCCAGCCCTAGCAATATCTTTTGAAGAGAGGTTGCCTTCCCATATATGTGAAAGCAAATGCATTTCTGGTTATTTATTTGTTTATTTTGGCTTTTTTATTACTTTCATTTAAATTATAGTTTAGTAATTGGATTGTTTGTATTTTTGGTATTCAAGTTCTTTGAGTTCTGTATAAATTATGGATATTAGTCTCCTGTTGGAATCACAGGCCATGATTATCTCCCATTCTGTAGGTTTGCTCTGAAGAGTTATGACCAATTCTGTTTATCCCACTCATTAATTCTTAACTTTAATTCTTTCACTTTGGAGTCTTGTTGAGGAAATCGTTGCCAACTCCCTTATGCTAGAGTGTTGGTCCAAATTTTTCTTGGTCAGTTGTATAGTAGCTTGTTTAATTTCTAGTTCCTTGATCCATTGTGATTTGATTTTTGTGCAAGGTGAGAGATAAGGATCTAATTTCAATTTCCTGCAAATGCCTGTCCAGTTTGTCCAGCACCGTTTGTTGAATAGTCTGTCTCCTCCATATTATATTTTGACCCCCTTTGTCAAATATCAGATGTTTAAGCATTTGTGGATTTGTCTCGGTCTTCTATTCTAGTCCATTGGTCTTCATGCCTATTTTGATACCAGTACTATGCTGTTTTTGTTACTACAGCTCTGCTGTATAATTTTAAATCTGGTATTGCAAAACCACCTGTTTCCTCTTTCTATTTTAGTAATATTTCGGCTGTTCTGGGTTTCTTGTCCCAAATGAATTTGAGAATTGTTTTTCCTATATTTGCACTTTTGGCAGAATGGCCATTTTAATTATATTAATTCTGCCTAACTAAGAACATGGAACATCTTTCCATCTTCTCAGGTCTTCTTCACTTTCTTTCTTCATTGTTTAATAATTTTTGTTGTAGAGGTCTTTTACTTCTGTTGTTAGATTAATTCCCAAGTATTTTATTCTTTTTGAGGGTATTGTGAATGGGACCAATTTCCTGATTTCTTCTTCTGCCCCATTATTGTTAGCATTTAAGAAAGCTATTGATTTACGGGTGTTGATCTTCTATCTAGCCTGCCATTTTGCTAAATCTTTTTATAAGCTCAAGCAGAACCCGGGTCTTTGTGCATGCCAGGCAAGCGCTCTAAACACTGAGCACTGCTCCAGCCCAACTTCCAACTTATTATTAGCCTGCGAGTAAGCCTTTTTTTCCACACTATCGTTTCCCCAAATAAGGATTAGTATGCGTGTAAATTATTCTCTAAAGGAAGATTCAGCAACTTCTTTCCTTGATGTCTTTAAGAATAGAATTCTGGGGCTGGATTCTCTCCTCTCTCTCTCTCTCTCTCTCTCTCATTCTCTCATTATCCCTCTCTCTTTAAAAAAAAAAAAAAAAAGGATGCTTCAGGGCAGCCCTTTCTAAAATCAGAAAAACTGATTCTTAGAACCAGGTCTCCTAGATCCCTGGTACACGTACTCTCTAGTTATAATTTTGTTAACTTAAGATCTGAAATGTATGACTTGTACATAATATTTTTATTAGGCACTTGAACTTACCTGTATAGTTGCATCTGTTTACCTTTCTGGTTTTTAGAGCATAGGTATGAGTATAATCAAAGTAATAAAGTTTAAAGCATATAAGAAGGCTGCTCAGCCGTAGAGTGATTAGTGGCATGCTCGAGGACCCAGATGTCAGAAAAACAAAAATTAGATGATAAAAAAAATTGATTATCTCTTTTTAAAAAAAAGCATTTAAGGAACTTTATCAAAATTAACATTTTGATAAAATTTTATTGTATAAATTCTACTGCTGAGCTACTTTCTCTACATCTTATTTTTATTTTAAGATAGGATATTGCTAAGTTGCTTAGATTGCCCTCAAACTTGGTATCTTCCTTGTTGAGCCTCCTGAGTAGCTGGGATTCCAGGTATATACTACTGCACCCACTTATATGCTATATTTTAAAGAAAATTAGTTGTAACCAGTCATAGTACCCATTTATTTTTGAGAACCAAGAAAATTCTTTGGTCAAATTTATGCCTAAATATGCAGATTTTGGCACAGTTCATCATATATTTTCACCCCATTCACGATTTTCCTTTTGATAAACAGATTCCTGTTTTGTAGTATTTTTTAATGAAATGTTTTCTGGACCCCTTGGACCAGAATGGATCATATCCCTACCTTTGTGAAATTTACCTTCTATGAAGGAAAGAATGGCAATAAACATTTACTAAGAGCTGAGTACTGAGAACTATGAAAAAGCTAAAGTAGCAGGGTTTAAAGAAAGGAAAGTGCCTGGTACTTATTTATGGAGTTGTCAGGGAGCTCATCTCTGAGATGGTGACAGTTCACCTGAATGAAGTTAGGGACAAGCATTGCTGCTCTCTGAAAGAAGATAGTTCTAAGCACAGGCATATGAAGAACAAATACCCGAAGTTAGGAACACGATTGTTGGCATGTTCAGGCATGGCAAGAATATAGTATCTTGGAATGGATTAGCAGAGACATAAGCTTATAAATAAACTAAGACAAGAAGTCAGAATTTTAAATATTTACTTAATGGGAAAACACTGGGGTATTTTGAAAAGGGGAGTCATGTTTTCTAATTTACAGTTTTAGAAGCTCCTTTTGGCTACTGGATGATGAATTCATACTTAATAATGATACACAGAAATGGAAGCAGAAAAAATAGTTAAGAGTCTAGGGGCTGGAGTGGTAGCTTGGCTGTTAACGGCGCTTGCCCGGCATGCACGAGTACATGAGTTTGAACCCCAGCAACTTACACATCGAAGTCTCGGAGCAACAAAGACCACATGAAAAACCTCTCCCTCTATTTTATAAAAAGAGTCTATTGAAGGCCTGGAGCAGTGACTCGGTGGTTATGGCACTTGCTTAGCACCCGCCAGGACACAGGTTCAAACCCCAACGAAAGCCACATGAGAAACTAAATAAAATGGATTATGTCTTTCTCTCTCTCTCTCATTGTCCCTCTCTCTTTAAAAAAAAAAAAAGTCTATTGAAGTAGTTTCAGTGAAGAATTACTAGGGTGTACTAGGGTAATAGAGTTAGAAGAAAATGATCAACTTGAGGTATATTTAGGAAGTAAAACCTACTACTAATAGAGTGTGAGAGAATCAGAAAAGTCAATGAGGAACACAATTTTTTACTGGAGCAATTAGAATGTTATTTCCATTTATTGGTATTTCTTATTTTTGCGTAACAGGAGTAGGTGGTATTTTACTCTTTGTACTTTTTTTGGTTTTGTTTTTCATCTGGTATTTTTTATTTCCAACACTTTATTTCCTCATGCATGCCAGGCAAGCACTTTACCTCTGAGCCACCTCTGCAGCCCCCTGTTCTTTTGTACTTGTAAAATTCCTTCCCCCCAAACATTTTTAGATGCATGTTTCTATGAATACAAAGTTAATCTGGAGGCATTTATCATTATTATATACCTGTTTATTCAAGGAAAGACTCTGAAAGTTTGTCTTTTCTGATTGACTTTGTGCCAATGGATTGAATAATTTTAAAATGTCGTTTTTTTCAGTGAGAATGCAGAAGCTCTTGCTCAACTTTTGACCTTGACAAGGTGGATACAGACTATTCTGGCCAGAATTTCAGGTTACAATATGAAACATTCTAAAGGTTTGCTTAAATTTATTTTTTATTAGCTGTGTGAATCTTAAATTTTTTTAAAAGGTTATTATGCTAAAATATGTTTCACAAGTACAGATTTGTTGAATATCATATAATAGAGGTGTTTGAAGCCAATACTAAATTTGGCCTACATCAGTTTCTTAATTCAGTCATTTTTCATACTGGCAGTCAGAATAGATAATGATTAATCTAGAATCAGAGTCCCTGGATTTAAATATTAGATCCAAGATTCATCCTAATCAGTAAGATTCATTTTCTTATTTGCAAATTGGGAATAATTATAGTACCTGTTTCATTGATTTGAATGATTAACTGATTATGTATAAAGTTGAATAGCTCATGGTATATATTAAGTGCTATGTGTTATCCATTATTTTTAGTAATATTATTAGTATCTTGTCATTAATATTATTAATAAAAATATTTAAAAACCAGTTACCTTATTTGTATATTATTTACAATTGGGAAACAAATGTTGGCTATTCAGGAAGATGTGCTTTAAAAAGTAAAAAAGAGATTTTGCAAAGAAAAGTGTTTTTCTTTATTTGGCTATGAATGAACAGAAGAAGGCCAAGTTCAATTTTTTTTTTTTTTAAGAGAGAGAGAGAAAGCAAGAAACAATTTTTATTTAGTTTTTCATGCAGCTTTCGTTGCTCTGAGACTTCTTTGTGTATGTGGTGCTGGGGTTTGAACTCGCATACTCTCAGGAGCCAAGAAAGCACCGTAACCGCCGAACCACCGCTCCAGCCCCAAGTTCAATATTTTTTGTTGTCGGTTTTTTCCCTTTTTCAATTTTTTGAGATGTGTGTCTTACCATGTTGCCCAGGCTGAATTCCTGAGCTTAAGTAATCCGCATACTACAGTCTCTTGAGTTAGTGGGACTGTAGACATGTGCCACCATTACCAGCTTAAACAATCATTTAATTCTCACTCCCTCATTGGATTTAAAATTGATGAAAACTGTACCTAAAAAAATACTTCAGAGTATTTCTATGCAAAATATTAATATCTCTATCATCCGTGCCTTCCTGTATCTATACAACTATTTCCTGGTTATTTCACCCTCTGTAATGCTCTATTTACATTCTTTCAGGTATGTGCTTTTAAGGAAAATGAAGGTTGTATACAAAAGCTACAGATCAAAAATAGAGATGATTGTTTCTTATCACTGTAGTCAATCTAAGTTATCATATATTTATTGTTTAATTGTGCTGTACTTAAAAAAGCACTGTAGGGGCTGGAGCGGTGGCTTGGTGGTTACAGTGCTTGCCTGGCATTCACAAGTACACGGGTTCAAACCCCAACACCCACGTACACAACTAAGTGTCAGAGCAATGAAGGCCATGTGAAAAACTCAATAAAAATTGATTCTCTCTGTCTCTCCCTCTCTCTCTCTCACTGTCCTTCTCTCTTTAAAAAAAAAAAAAAAGAGCACTGTAGAGGGCTTTATATTCTGTACCTTATCAAATGTGTATATTACACAGTTAAAAGAAGAAACAGTATTAATAACCATATTTTATAGTATAAAATAATAAATCATATTTTTTGAACAACAAGTTATTTTATTTTTGAACAACAAGTTATTTTTGAACAACAAGTTATTTTAACAAAATAATATAAAATGTGTATATATTCTGGATATTGCAGTTACCCCCCAGGAGTGCCCCCCCCAATTACCCTCCCTTATCCCGCCCTTCCCTTTCCCACAATATCTCTAAAAAAGTATTAGGTTGTAAAGCATTACATCTTATCTGGATTTAACACATGCTAATAGACCAACTTTCTCACTGTCCAGGGTCTAGTCCCCACCTCCACAGATGAGTGGAGACAATCGACCCTTAGTTCTCTGGGTTAAACTGATTTTACTCAGCATGATCTCTTCCATAGCCATCCATTTACCTTCAAAGGCTCCAATATCATTGTTTCTAATTGCTGTGTAATATTCCATGGTATAAATGTACCACAGTTTTTGGATCCATTCTTCCAGTGAGGGACATCTGGGTTGTTTCCATAGCCTAGCAATAGTAAATTGTGTTGCTGTGAACATAGATATTGCTGTGACACTATAATGTGCTGATTCTAAGTCCCCTGGAAAGATACCCAG
>PVKS010013318.1:0-51171 GCA_004027875.1 Aplodontia rufa | reverse complement strand
GGAGGGCAGCGAGGAGGGAAGGGGGAGGAAGGGAGGAGGGAAGTAAGGAAGTGAGGGAATTGAGGACGGAAGGAAGGAAGGGAGGGAGAAAGAAAGGGGCCCCCGGCTCTGCCTCACTCCACATCCTGGGGCGTGCATGTGACTCTCCGGGCCCCACCATCCTCATCTGTAGAAGGGTTGGTGAGACCCACCTCACAAAGTCACAGGAGGACAGACAGTTACCTCTCCCCGTCCCTATTGGGCTCAGCAGCTGGCTGACTTCGATTCTGCACACATCAGCAGGGACCTACTGTGCCCTGGCTCCTGTGACGGGCATGGTGGGATGGGACAGTGCTGGGGAGTCTGAGTCTATGGAAAGTATCTGGTGGACCACAGTATGATGTGAGAGAAAGGACACAGCGCCCATTCAATCGGCCACCTTTTCATGAGCACCTACCATGTGCCAGGTGCTGTCCCAGGCATGGCCCATGATGGGTGCAAAGCTGCTCTCATCACGGCAATCCTGACAGGCGGGATGGGCCAGGTGTCCCCTCCCTCAGTCCCCCACTCCTCAGGGGCCCACTGAGGCAGCAGCCCCCACCCGGTCCCGAGTCGCCCCTCACTTGTCGGGCTTCCCAGGAAGCAGGAGCCGGAGGCGGCACTTGTTGGCGGAGTGGATCTCCTCCTCCTTCACGCGCATCAGCCTCTGCAGGGCCAGGCACCAGTCCTGAGCCACAGTCATGTTCAGGTTCTAGGGTGCGGAGGGCCAAGAGGTCACCACAAGGCCCCAGAGAGCCACAGGAGGTGCAGCAGAGGAACGGCCACAAGTCCTGCAGCCCGGACTGTGGCTGCTCCTTCGGCCCCAGCAGGCCGCCCGTGCCCACTCAGGGCTTCCCACCTGGTGCCGTCAGCGAGGCGCACACCCTCCCTGCCAGCTTCCCCTCCAGCCTGGTAGAGGCCAGGAAGGGCTACAAGACCAGCCAGCCTCTGCAGAGAACCAAAGAAGCCCCGAGGTCCCGCTCTGCTCCACCCAAGCCACAGGTGGCACTTCAGGCTCCTAGGAGCCCTCGGGGCTGCCTGTGGGGGACGGGGCTGGGGGTGCAGCTGGGCGCAGCTGGAGAGCACAGGCCTCCCCGCCCAGCCTCCGGAGCTCAGGCCCACCTGGTAGGTGCCGTGCAGCGTGCTGATGAGGAGTGTGATCTGCTCCACCACGGCCAGGTCCTTCTGCAGGTCCTGCAGCTCCTGGAAGAGCCGCGGGGGGCCCAGGTACACCTTATCTGGGCAGAGAGGAGACCTAACTCAGACTCGGGGAGGGAAAGTACAGTGAGTGCTGTCTGGCAGTACAACTTAAGCACCTGGTCACCCTGGGGAAGTGGCGCTGTGGACAGAAGGTTTGCCCTGAGGAAGCTCCCAGGGTGGCAGGGAGACAGATGCATTCACAGGTGGAGTCTAATGCCTGGGACAGGCCACTGGCAGTCTCTGCAGAGGGCCCCAGAAGACTGCAAGGCTGAGTCAGCTGTGCCCAAGAGAGCAGGGGTCCCACAGGCAGGTGAGAGGTGGGCGTGGCCAAGATGGAGCGTAACAGGCGCCAGCCCCTCAGATGAAGGCACCTGTGAACAGCAAGATGTGCAAAGACCTGCTGAGGACCTACTGTGTGTCGGGTGCTGGGTCCTGCTCTTACAGAGCTTGGGATAACAATCAATCAACTGCAGACGGCGGCAGATTAGATTCAGAAAGAAAGATCTGGGGTGATGGGCCAGGCAGGACATGGGGGGCCTAAGGGAGTGTAGGGGCAAGGGGTAGCAATGAGGGACAGCAGGAAGTTCTCCAGAGCCAGGCTGGGGATCTGGACAGCCATGGCTGCTGGGGGCTGCTGGAGTCCCGGGGAGAGGAGGTCTCGGCTTCCGTTCAAGTGATCATGTGTCCCCTGGAAGTGTGGCATCGGGGCTTCTGCTGACTTTGATGCTGGGCCTTCAACAATGGGCCGGGCTACTAAAAGGTCACTGGGTCACAGGCCAAGAGCAGGACAGGCTTGGGAAGTGAAGGACACAGTGACACCAAACGAAGGGCAGGGAAGGGCCCTGCAGTGACCCAAGGGAGGCACCAGTGGGCAACGTGGCTCACCACAAGGTGCCCATGGGACAGGCCCAAGATCTCACAGGAACCTGTGGCAGAGCACTCGCCCCAGCAATCTGGTTTCAGCAAAACTCCGCCATCTGCCACGCCGAGTGGGTGCTGCGGCTGGCGACGGTACCACTATTTTCCAACTTTACTTTGTTCATCTGTGACTTCGTGTTGGTTTTACAGTTGTTCAAGGGCCATTCGTGTGAGGAGTTGATCACATCAAGATTCACACTAGCACAATCTGAATAATTTTACAAAATTGTCCAAGGCCACCGGGATTCAACAAGATTTTTCGGTCCTGGGGACTGAACCCAGGCCTTGAGCATGCAGGGACATGTTCGCTCGTCCACTGAGCCATATCTCCAGCCCTTTTTGTTTTATTTTGAGATGGGTCTCATTAAGTGGCTGCGGCTAGCCTTGAACTTGCAGTCAGTTCTCTTGCCGCGAACTCCCAAGTAGCTGGGAGCATAGGTGTGCACCATGGTGCCCAATTCAACAGGTCTTTCCCCTTTCAAGAGGGTCTGGCAGTGCATGGCTCTGCTTAAAGAATGTGGCTGCAGAGCAATGTGATGGAAGGGGGTCCCCAAGCAACAGTCCCCGGGGTGGGGAGGGAGAGGAGGCTGAGTCAGGGCAGCCACACAGTCCTCCGGGTTCCTCTGGCCTCAGAGACCTGGAAGTGGGCACTGCAGAACCCACTCCCAGAGCGAGCGCTGGCAAGCGGTGGCTTCCCAGAGTTTCTGGAATTGCAGCAGCTCTCTGGAACAGCAGAGTGGAGGTCGCCTCCTGGGCCGCTCAGTGGGCAGTGTGGTGGCGGGGAGGAAAGTGAAAGCAAAGCACCTGCGGCAGGCACTGGTGGGCACAGAACCCCATTCTGCTAGCCCTGCCCTTTGGATCCTGGTGCCCCAGGCTCCGAGCGATGGCCATGGTCACAATCAATCACTAGAGGGCAGGGGCTGGCCCACCCTGGAGTCATCAGAAAGGCTGCTCCAAGGAGGGTGAGGAAGGACAGGCGGACAGTAGGACAGGCCCTGGCAAAGGCAGAGGCTGCTCTGGGGAGGGGGTGCACAGCCACCCTGGAGCCCAGCAGGGCCAGCGAGGCCACAGGGACCAGGGCAGGTGGGGAGCCCCAGGACAGCAGCATGGCTGGCACCCAAGGGCTACAGGAAGCCGTGGGTGGGGGGAGGCACACACAGATCTGGTCTGCATTTGGCCAGCTCCAGGGACAGGTGGAGAGGGACAGGAAGGGGACGACAGTGGAGGGAGGGTGGGTAACTGGGAGGGCGCTGCCACAGTCCAGGGCTGTGAGGCTGGCAGCCAATGGGGAGGCAGAGAGCAGAGTGCAGATTGAGATTCGCCCGGCCAGGGCGCCCTGAGTTAGAGTCCCTGGTCCCCAGGTCAGTGAGACCTGAGAAGGCTCCAGACAGGGAAACACAGGCCCCACACAGCCTGGTCCTGAGGGCTCAGGGGACAGGACAGGGTGCATCTCCTGGCCCCTCACTACACAGGGAGGTGCACTGAGGCCCGCGGTCCTGCATCAGGCAGGCAGCAGCCACCTACCCTTCCCACTGGGTCACTGCGAGCACCCGGCGTGTGTCAGGATGTCCTAGGGATGGGGAGCATGTGCGGCGCGGGGGCAGGAGTGGGATTGTGCTGGGCTGTGCATGAGCCCTCAGGTGGGACCAGCAAGAGCCCCTGGGCCAGTGGGTCCCTCGCCCACCCGGGCTGTGACAGGGTGCTGGGTGGTACTCACTCTGTGCCTGCCCCGAGGCGGAGGCCTTCTTGGCACCAGCATGCTGGATGAGCATGTTGTCCTTGTCATAGGTGCCACCGTCCTGCCCCACCTCCACCACCTGCACCTGTGGCAGTGCCGTGTTCCACTTCACCACGTACTTGGGCCCCAGAGGCACCAGGCTGCTGATCTCCAGCTGGCCCCTGCAGGGACAGAGAGGACAAGCCCTGCAGAGCCCACCACGGCCCCGCCCCTGCTCCCGGCACCACAGTTCAGCCGGGCTTCAGCAGCCAAGCACAGGACCTCAGCCAAGACCAAGCCGGGCAGAGCAGGGAGCCCTCACCGGGCATCAGCACCAGGGTGCCCAGCCCCAGCCCCAGAATCAGAGCCACATGCCCCGAGCCCCAAAACCACCTACCTGTTGCTGGCAGGCCTGAGGAGAAAGACAAGAAGGGAAGGAAGCTTGTTATAGGGCTGAGCAAGTTCTTGGGGGACCAAGATGCTGGGGGCCGGCCACTGGGCTGGCAGGAGGGGAAGGAGGGACAGAGGCCAGTGGGCAGACTTCCCCTGGCCAGGCTGGCTGTCCTCTCTGCTTCCTAGCAGGGTATGATCCCTGACCAGGACACTGATTCTCAGCTAGGTTCAGTGACAGCTCAAGGCACCCTACGGACTCCCCAGGCCACTAGCAGCCCACTGTGCACACCACGCTAGACCTTGAGAGAAGGGGGACACAGGGAATTTCATAGTCACAGCCTCAGATAAGTGCACAGGTGAGGGACCAGGTCCGCACAGGCAGTGCCCACGCCCACCTGTGAAGAGGCTTCCTCACCCCAGTCCCCACCTGGTCACCAGCTCCCTGATGCACTGATGGATGGACAGTGGGTGGACCTGCTCACTCCTCTGCCAGGCTCAGGGTCCATAACCACAGATGACCCCAAATTCCCTCTGGCCACATACAGGAGCCCACAAGCTGACTGTGTGCAGAGTCTAAACCAGGCCCCTCGCACACCTCTCCCCACCTCCTGCCCCATCCTTCGCCACCAGCTGAAAGGTGGGAGAGCTGGGCTGGGATTGGCAGTCACTACAGCTAAGGGTGCCATTCCCCGCTCCAAAGGCGGCTATTGCTGCCATCATGCTGTTTCTGGGTGTTTTAAAAGTCTTGTCAGATACTGAGAGCAGAGTTTCTCAAGAGCCTGCTGGAAAGGTTCCTGGGACCCATCTGGGGAAGTGCCACAATCCCTGACCTTATGGAGCTAAGCAGGGGACATTGAGTGAACCCAGCCAGGTGGGGACACTGAGGAAGGGCAGAGTGTGAGCCCCGGCTCTAGGCCCAGGCTGCATGGGCCCAGCATGGTGGACCTCCCCAATCTCCAAAAGATGCCAAAGTTTTTGTGTGAACTCCCCGGAAGGTCCCCAAGGCCACCATCTGCAGAATGTGGTCTAAGCAATGGCCCTCAGCCCTGCTGGCTCCAGGCCTTCCAGGTGGAACCAACAGTGTGGCCCCAGGGGTCACTGCACTTCTGATCCAGAGCTGGGGCACCAGGTTCCTACAGGGGAGAGGTGCCAAGCATACTGCGGTGTGGGCAGAGAAAACTCGGGTTGAATTAAAGCACCAGGGATTCAGGTTAGACTCAGGAATAATCTCTTGCATTTCAAAGTTGTCCAAATTCAGGAGGCTCTGAACAGACTCCTAGAACTGGCCGCTGGGAGGCACGGACCGACACGTGCCCAGGGCTGGGAGCTACCCGCAATGGCCTCTCCAGGTACTTCTCAGCACTAGGAACCCAGAGACAGAGCAGGCAGAGAGGAAGGTGGCGCAGCAGAAACCTAAACGGCGCCCATGTAGGACCCCACGAAACAGCCCTGTCCCCAGGGAGAGGTGACTGCCATGCTGATGGCCCCAGGACCAGGCCCACTTACAGGGAGGGTGACTGCATGTGACCACCCTGGGCCCAGGCCCACTTACAGAGAGGATGACTGTGGTGGGATGGCCCCAGGCCCAGGCCCACTTACAGGGAGCGTGACTGTGGTGGGACGGCCCCAGGCCCAGGCCCACTTACTTGAAGTTGATGTTGGCGCAGACCAGCATGTCATTGAGCAGGAAGACCCTCCGCTCCTTGGACTTGATCAGCTGCCCGCGGTCCCCATACACAGTCTCCGTCAGTGTCTCACACAGGAGCAGCTGCCGCTGGCCAGAGGTCAACAGCTGGGAGGGGACACAGGGGAGGTGGACATCAGCATCGTGGTCCAGCCAGAGACACGGTACCCTTGCCCTGCAGGAAGGGAGCCTGAGCCTGGGGCGGAAGGAGACGGAGCCCCCTCTGCAGCCCTGGCTGATTAGAGGCCGGGAACGCACACTGGGCCGTTGGCTCAGGGAAGGCTGGGGGCCCTGACTGCCCACCCTGGTGTGAGCAGGGCCCAGCAGCCTTTGCAGGTGAGCCACCCTCCCTACAGAGACCCTTTGACCACCATCACCAAAGACACCAGCTCCACAGCCACTCAGGCTCAGACCTGCTGATGGCGTGGGCCCTCTCACCTCTTGAATGGCCTGGTGAGAGCTGGAACAGATCCGCCTTTGACGATGCCCTCCTCCTCCCAGGCCCACGACCCTCAGGCCCAGGGCGTCTGAGCTGGCATTTGCCAATCACAAGAACACCAAGACCCAGCTGCTACACTGGGACCGGCAACATCCTGAGAAACATCTTCCTTCCCAACAGGAATGTGTTGGAGAATGAGGGGACCCAGCAAAGTCCCCCCAAACCTGTGACTTTGGATAGCCGTCATGCTCTCTCCCTCCCCGACTGGCAGCAAAGGACTCCAACACCTCTGCTGGAGAGGACACTCTGTTCCCTGGGGAATCCCAACCCTCAGATGAACACAACCCAAGGTCCAGATGGTACGGGATGGTACCGGACACCACTGAGTCTAGGCACTGTGGATGACAGGTGGCATTCCTGCCTCAGCTGGCTCAGCAGTCCTGTGAGGCTGTCCCCACTTCCCAGGTGAGGAAACTGAAATCCCAGGGGTGAAGTGACATGCCAGGGCCACTGCCAGCCAATGACAGCACAGGATAGGAGCCAGAAGTGGCCCTGCTCCCACCTCGCAGGAGGACTCGAGGTCCCTAGGGATCCGCCACAGCTCAGGGAAACACTGCTCGGACCCTGAGGGGCAACAGGGCACCCATGGCAGGCCAGGGAGCAGGACCCGCAGGGAACAAGGAAAGTCCCTGGGCTCTGGCAATCGCGCCCCACCCCCCGGCAGATGAAAGCAGCACCCGGATATTGCACAAGCGTCCTGCAGGCTCCTGAGTTGGCTGTTTTGAAATAGCCGACACAGTTCCGCTTGCAGATACTCCCTGTTTCACTTCTGCTTCTCGCTGGGTGACAGCGAGGGTGACACCAGACAGGTCTCCTAACTGGCCACCCCAACCCTCTTCACAAGAGCACCCTGCACCTGTCCAGTTCACCCCCACTTGCTAGAGGGGAAACTGAGGCTCTGGACATTCAGTCCCTTGCCTAACTAACATCGAATGGGCCACCTCCGGTCCCCTGGCGTGCAGAGGAAGGGAACAGGCAGCCCTTCCCTGGGCAACGCTGAGGGGCTGCTCTCCTGTTCCCAGGCAGGCTCCGCCCACCACGGCTGCACAGGTGTGGGAGCCAAGCTGCAGCCTTGGATACAGAACAGGGAGCTGCAGGTGGGGACAGCAGGAGCCCCCTGAGCACAAAGACCAGCACACGCGGCCAAGAGAGCCCAAACAGCAGGCTTGTACGTGACCGTGGAGTGGTCCGGGGGCAGGCAGGGGCTGGCCCCATGCTGCCCTGCGTGATCTGATGGATGCAGGCCCAGAAGCAGCCTCTTCCTCCGCCTGCTTTCCTCTGTGCCCCTGGAGCGGTGAGAAAACCCAGATGCCCTCGGGCCAGCAGCTGGTGGAAGGTGGGGGACAAGGGGAGGTGAGCAGTGCCACACGGGAAGGCCCAGGCACCAGCTCTTCCCATACTTTCTGGAGATCTGCAGCTCTGAAGTTTTTGACATATCTCCCAGTTTTTATACATTGCCAACTATTTCTATATTCTTAAAAATACCATGTGGGGGTAGGGCACAGTGGCACCTGCCTGTAATCCCAGTAACTCTGGAGGCTTGTGGCAGGAGGATCACAGGTTCAAGGCCAGCCTAAGCAACTTATGAAGTCCCTGTCTCAAAATAAAAAATAATAAAAGGGCGGAAGACGGAGCTCAGGAGCAGAGCACCTGCCTAGTAATGCACGCGGCCCTGGACTCGGTCCTCAGCACTGGTGCGGGCGGCCCTGGACTCGGTCCTCAGCACTATGAAAAATAGGCCTGGGTCTGGAGAGCCCTGGATGTGGGACACCTGAAGCTCACTGCTCCAAGGATCCTGCAGGTGACCTTGTCCCGGCCCTCTTCAATGATGGTGACCCAGGCTGGAGGGCATTCTCAAGCGCATGTGAGGTAGACATTGAAGGGCTACTGTCCCTCCTCACCGTGCTGCCTGGACACAGAAAGTGTGGGTGGGGTCCCCCTCCCAGGAGCTGCCAGCTACCAGCCTTAGCTCCGCTCTCAGGACCCCTGGGAGCCAAAAGGCTCCCAGCTCTCTTCCCTGCCCAAAGCACAGCCCTCTAACATGCCTGGGGCAGGGCGCCCCACCCTGAACCGACCCAAGCCTGACACGGTGGGGCCAGGGAGCTCCCAGCCCAGGTGCAGCAGAGGGACTACTGTCTACACAGGTGACTCAGAGACGTGACCTAAAGTGCGGTTCTCTACAGAGCTACCTGTAAGCTTTTCAAGATTTTTTAATTCAAATGTTCCTAAGCGCCGACTCCAAAGCAAGGCATGGACCTTGTGTCTTTCTTAAGGACTCTGGAGATGCCCCTGTGCCAGCTGCCTCATTTGAGCACCCTGCCCCCCACTGGCCCTGGACCACAGGTGCTACTGAACTCTCCTCATTTCAGAGGGAGCAAATAAGGTTCGGAGAGGTTGGGGGATTCCCCTGAAGGCACACAGCACATATCAGTGATAAAATCTGGATTTAAACCCAGATTCCAAGCAGGTGAGCATTCTTGTAATCCCAGCTACTTGGGAGGCTGAGAGAGGATCACAAATTGGAGGCCAGCCTCAGCACAGCAACTTTGCCAGATCATATCTCAAAAAAAAAAAAAAGGAAAAGAAAAGAAAAGAAAGCCTGGGGTAGCTCCGTAGGACACCACTTGCCTAACATGCTTGAGGCTTTTGGTTCAATTCACAGTGCCAGGGGACTTAAAACAACAAAATTCTTAAATCAGATTCCAGAGCCCATTTGTCTGATTACAATACGAAATTACCATTCCTGGTGTCTTTCCTGCAAAGTACGCAAGTGAACAAAATCTACTCTTACCCTAAAACTACAAGAGTATCAGTGACTGGGCCCAGTGGAGGCTCTAAGCCTCAAGTGGGTCTGTGAGCTGAAGAGTGAGGCTCCCTCTCTCGGGGACACTACCATCTCGTGGGTGGCCCGTGAGGAGGGAAGCAGGTGGAGCGCACCTTGCTGAGGCTGCTGCGGTCGCTGACGCTCTTGGTCAGCTGCTGGATCTCAGCCACCTGGTCGGCCAGCCTCTTCTGCTCGTTCAGCTTCTCGGCCAGCGTCTCCAGCTCCGTGAGAGCCAGCTGCAGTGACAGCCTGTCGGCGTGGCCCCTGGGTGTGTTCTTCAGCATGTCCTGACAGAGAGAGCGGAACTGAGGACCCCCTGCCCTGGGGTCGGGGCTGCGTCCCACACCACCTGTGGAGGCCAGGTCTGAAAGGGGCTGGAGTGATAGAAGAGGGTCTCAAGAAACAGCTGATGGGGCTGGAGTGGTGGAAGAGGGTCTGGAGAAACAGCTGATGGGGCTGGAGCGGTGGAAGAGGGTCTGGAGAAATAGCTGATGGGGCTGGAGCATTGGCTCAGAGGTTGGAGCGCTTGCCTGGCATGCATGAGAACCCAGGTTCAAACCCCAGCACCACACACACAACAAAGGCCAGATGGAAAACTAAATAAGATTGACTCTCTCTGTCTGTCTCTCTCTCTAAAAAGAGAAAAGAAACAGCTAATGAGTGACAAGAATAGGTAAATGTGTAAATGCGTGGGCCCAAAAGGCCTGAGAGCAGCCCGCAAGGCAGCCTTGCCCACCGTGCCCACAGTGGCCTCACATGCAGTCTAAATGAGCAGGTGCCATCGGCGCGTGAACCGAGGGGCAAAGCAGGGGCCACACGTACGTCCGGCTCAAAAGAGGAGGGTACACCCTGAATTCGTGACACTAAGTGGCTGAGCCAGGCTCCGAAGACCAACAGTGCCACCGTTGGAGGCAGCACGGGGGCTACAGGGCCCGTGGGCAGGGCCTGGGAGTCTCGGGGCCTGGATGTGGAAGAGGAGAACGTTCTGGTGGTGGTACGCTATGCAAGTGTCAGCGTCCTAAATGCCACCAAGCTGCCCGCTGCATGGTGGCTGTGATGGTAGTCGGTACATAAATGCAATTGTCACTGACAACTGACCCCGGGCAGGCTGAGGCACAGCCCCGGAGGTCACCCTGCCGAGGGCCCTGGGCATCGGGGACAATGTCCCCCACTCTGCGGGCCCCATGCAGGGCTGGGGCTCTGTCAGGCATCCTGGGCCCATGCTGAGGCCACTGCCCGGTCAGGCAGGGGTCGGTGTACTGAGCGAGCACCTCCTCCTGCCGGGGCCAGCAGGTCCCCCACAGCCTCAGCCCCTTCCTGCCCTGGGGGAAATGCCAAATCCATGGAGCCCAATCGGCCCCTTGTGGGAGCGGTGAGGGGGGATCCGGGGGGTCACAGACGAGAGCCTGCCCAGCCACCCTTGAGGCTTCGAGGGTCGGTGCAGGTACCTGAAGCAGGAGGATGAACTGCGGGAACCTCTGGATGGGCTTCACCATCAGCCCGTAGAGGGTGACCCGGTCCGGGCTGCAAGCCTGCCGCCGCTGTGGGGGACAAATGACTCCTTCACTGACCTTGCACAGGGAGGCCTAGTGCCCTGGGGTCCTGACACAGGACCCCTGCTCGGCTCCTCTCCCGGACCCCAGGACCCTGCTCAGCCCTGAGGCCTGAGAGAATAGCAGAGCAAGTCCCCTGGGTCTACAGCCAGGGACCCCTCCCACTCCAGTGTCCCTGCGTGGCCCCAGGCTCAAGAGACTAGAGCAGCCATTGCAGGTCCCTGAACTAAAGACAGAACTGGAAAATTCGGAAATTTATTCCTGAGGTCAGCTGTCTACAAGGAGCCGAGACCACCACTCCCTCCTCTTAAACTAAAAGCAGAGGGGCCAGGGCCAGGGTGACGGCGGTGTCACCTGGGTGCTGGCCTTTCTATCTGCCCAGCTCAGAACGCCCCAGGGGCTCTCCATCGCCTGGTCCCCAGACCTGCAAACCCTGAACAGCCCAAACCAAACTCGGTGCCCCAGCAGGCAGCCTGTGCTCCCAGAAGCCACCCCCAACCTCTCACCATCCCCTGCAGCCCCAAGTCCTTCCCAGTGAGGACCTAGTCCCCAGAATCCCTGCTGGACGGAGGCTCCCACAGGCAGGGGCTCTACTTGGCAGATGCCCTTCATGGGGATTCTGGGAGCCTGGCCAAGGCTACTCAAGGACCCTGAGTTTCCCAAAGTCCTTTAACCTCTACTCTCCCATTCAAGCCCGGATGTGGAAATCTGTCCCCATCCTGCTCCAAGTGGGGTAGAGGCGCTAGCTCACTCCATGGCCTCACAGGGCTGGTTTCCCACAGCACAGCCTCCTACCCTTGAGGTCTGGGAGGTGTGGGTCGCTGTGATGACCAGGCCTGACCTCCAGCCTGCTGAAGCCCAGGGCCACAGCGGCTCCCAGACCCTCACCCATCTCACCCTCCGCCGGGGCGGGAAGGATTTCTTCCTGTGGGGGAGGGGGTGTCCCAAAGGAAGGGGGCAGGTGTCTGAGTCATGCTAGGACCCAGGCTGGAGCACAGTGCCCGGCCCTCCCTCCTGGGCAGCATGCCCTGGCCACCTTGAGGAACTCAAGGAACGCCGGCTTGGTGAGGCAGGCCTTCTTGATGATGGACATGGCGCTGGTGAAGTTGTTCACATAGTCGCTGTACACGTCCAGCACCATGGACTTGGAGAACTGCAAAGAGGGCAGGGCGACGTCAGCGTGACCACAGAGGGGACCCATGCACAGAGGCACACACTGGACCTGCCTCAGGTCTCCTGGTCGTCACCCACGCTCTTCCCTACTCCCTCAGGGGCTCCTCCTGGGACAGGACTCCCAACAGTGGGGGCAGCTAGAGTGCCTGGTAGGGAGCCTGCGACAGTGGCTGCCCACGGTGGCCGGAGCCAGCCCGGCTCTAGAGGCGCTGCCACATGCTCAAAGCCAGAACGTGCCCTGGCTTCAATAGTGCCACGGCCTGGTCCAAGGACATCTAGGCACTTCGTGGCTGCCACCCCCACCCCCAGCAGAGGCCAGGAAGCCTCAGGGGCCCTGCCAGCCACTGGGCTGGACAAGGTGACCGGCAGAGGCAGGTGACCCCTGCAGTCAGGCTGGTCATGGTTTTTACCTCGTTGGGCCAGGGAAAGAGCTTGGGGACATACCGAGGCCACGAAAAGGTCCCCAATCTTCTCAGTGGAGTCCCACTCGGCCACGCGGGAAGACAGGGCGATCTGGAACATGGAGTGGCAGTGCAGGATCTCCTTCACGCGGAAGAACACCACCTGGCACTTGCGCACACTCAGCACCTTGGGCTCCATCTCCACCAGGGGGTTGCGGTAATCCTGTGGGGCGGGCAGGGGTGAGACACAGCCCGGTCACCACCCGCTCCACCTACGTGCTTCTGCGGCAACCCACACAGGGCCCAGAGAAGCGGGTGGACCACAGGTGAGCCTTCCTGCTGGGGGAGAGGCCCCTCACTGCTCCCGTGTCCTTCTGGAAGGTTCTGTGAACACAGCACTCCTGTCCCTGTGACTTCTGTGCTAAGCTGGGTTGGCAGCACCACCCACCCGTGAGAGCTCCATAGAGACAGCTCCGAGGCCACAGCTGTCTCGGAGCCAATCTGTCCTCAATGAGTAGGGAGGTCACTGCCACTGCCTGGGCTCCCAGACATAATGCAATCTCACCAACCAGTGCCGTCACAGAGACTGATATCCTCGCCTCTCCCCACCTGGGGCCTGGGCTCCCTCACCGTGAGTCCAAACTCAGAAGGGACAGCAGGGCGTCAGGAGCACCCTCCACCCCAACCGTCCCTCCCCTGGAGGCCTCCCTCAAACAGCCTGGAAGATTCATGGTCTCAGGTTCAAATCACTGACCAGTCACATGTCCCAAGCATCTTGCTAGCGACCCCCAGGCACCTTGGTGTGAGAAAGAAGGGGCATGCCACCCCACCCTGCCTTGGGCAGTCCCAGGACATTGGGACTGCACAGGCTCCCAGAGAGGCAAGGAAGACACGGTCCCATCCAGGCATGAAAGAGACCACGTGCCCTCAGCTCAGAGCAGTCCTCATGGCAGGGAATCCTAGCTTCATTTCAGAAAGAATTCACACTTGGGAACCCTGAAGGCCCCGAAATGGCCAGTGTCCCCATCTGGAGGTCCTGCTGCCCCATAATGCAGTGCTGGCATTTGGTCCCTTCTCCTAAGACTTCATAAAGTATCCTCCTGGGACCCTCCATGCCCTGGCCCACGAGGCCCCTGAAGTTGCACCTGGAGTATCCGCTTCAGGGACTCCACGTAGCTGCCTTCACTCTGCACAATGGAGCCCAGGATGTGCCGCCGGACCACCTGCTCGGGACAAAGGATGGTCAGTGCACAGGCAGAGCCCTGGGACAGGAGAGTGAGCTGACGGGACAGAGCGTTCCAGCCCTCCCCAGGGCCATGGCTGGGACCACTGCCCACGACTACAGGAAGGAGGGGTCCAGTTCTCCCAGGGCCATGGCTGGGACCACCGGGCTCTGCAGGGCTGTGCTTTGTCCAGAGCCCCTGGCTATCCATGGGAAACACCCATGCCACCAGCCTGCAGAACTAGGGGGACAGGCAGGTCCCAGGGCAAGCTACTGCCAGGCTTCTGCCTGCAGACATCCAGGGATGGGAGGTCACCGCCGCTCCTCCAGGGTGAGGCGTGACCACCTCTCTTCTGGAAAACGCCACTAGAGAAATCTTTCTTAGATTGAACCGCAATTTCAGCTCCCACCCTGGTTGCAGATGGAGTCTCGAGCAAGCCCTTCCCACAGGACAGTCCTTGGGATGCCCTCCCCCAGAGATGGTCTCCATCACCAGCTAAATATCCCCAGTCCTTGCCCTTTCCCTCTCACCAGCCCCCCTCCTCTGTCTGCATCTGCACCCCCAGAAGAACGGACACAGAGGGCACTGCCACCCTCCACTGCAGCTGGCTAGCACCCGGGCAGGCAAGGTGGACTAGTGTCCCAGCCCCCTGGCTACGGCAGAGTGGCAGTTCCCAAACTCTGCTGCACATTGGAATCACTTGGGGGTCCTTAAAACACACTCTGCCCGGTTCCCACCCCCAGACATTGTGATTCCTTGGAACAGGTAGGACCTGGGCATCGCTTTAAAATCTGCCTGGGTGACCAGGGTGCATGCCTGTAACCCCAGCAACTCGGGAGGATGAGGCAGGAGGGTCACAAGTTCAAACCCAGCAATTTAGTGAGTCTGTCTCTCAAAATAAAAAAGCTCTGGGGTGCAACTTGGTGGTACAGCACCCAGGATAAATCCCCAGTGCCAGAAAAAAAGTGCCCAGGTGACTTGTACAGCAAAGCTGGGATAGGTCTCACAGAGGGTGTCTGGTGTGAGGCTGCCAAGGGCGGCCTGTGCACCTAGATCCAGGGCCAGGAGGGTGTCCCCGCTCATCCCCCATGGCTGTCCTGACAGCGTCCATCCAGGCTCCCTCGCCTGCTCCCACCCCACCCCATACCTTTCTCAGCTCTTCCCATTGCCGCCCCCGCTGCAACCATGGCCAGCACGGCCTCAGCAGATGGGCATGGCCACTGTCCTGCAAGCTGCCCCAATCCCCAGAGCAGAGTTCTGAACCTTGGCGGCTGAGCTGGACAGTCAGCCAGGGCTGTCCCAGGGTCCTCAGCATGATCAGCAGCCTCCTAGCCTCCAACCACCTAGGCTGGCAGCGGCCCAGAGTCGGGACCCATCTGCAGATACTGCCAAGGGTGCCCTAGGAGGCATAAATCACTTCAGGTAGGAGCCACTGGCCTGCCTGAGCAGGGTGCAGAAGGCTTCGGAGGAGAGGGACGGCCCACACCAAGGACAGGGGGAGGCCTGCCAAGGGATCCTGGGCCTTGCCTGGTCCCCCATAGCAACACGTGCCACGGGTGGGGCAGAGACGTCACCATCTCCAATGCAGCTCCAAAGGGTTCCAAAGCCTGGCCCATAACCCCAGAGAAGGAAGCTTGCGGACAGCCATGAGCTGCCCAGGACAGCCAGCAAGTGTCCCGAGAAGGAACACGTTCCCCTCTGCTCCCACCAACAGCTGCCAGCAGGACCATGGGCTCACGTGGCTCGAGCCTCCTGATCCTCAAACAAGGCCAAGCACTATCTGCCAAGCAAACACCTGGCAAATCTCTGGCATCACATCAAGGCCAGAGGAAAATGGGGATCTCGCACCCTACTTCAGGGCTGTGAAGCCCAGGTGTGAGGCGCCGGGGGTTGGGACATAGCCAAGGCCCCTGACTACAGCCGCCCATCTCCTCTTGGGAGCAGGAGGTGATCACCCGCTGAGCAGCAGCTCCTGCTGAAGCTGACAATGCCAAAGCCTCAGCGTGGTGACGGACAGAGGGTGAGGACCGGATCTGAGGTGGCCCCCGAGTTAGTACAGCACTCCTCAGCCAGCTCTGCTGAGGTCCCTTCTTCAAACAAGGCCTCAGCTAGAAACCGTTCCAGAGTCAAGATGGGGGTGGGGGACATTCCAAATGCTGGGGTCTCTCCATCCCCCAAGTACACAGCGTGGAATCTGCAGGGTCCAATCTGGAAAGAAACTGGCTGAGAAGAGAACTCAGGTATCCCCAACCCAACTGGGGCTTTGCCAGGGGCCCCTATTTATCAATTCCCCTTTAAGACCCAGACCAACAGTGGCCCAGAGACCAGGCTGGGACCCCCCCTCCATCCCTTCCACAGTGGACCCCCAACACCCCACAGACCTGCTGAGGGCTCAGGCCATCCGGCATGGGACCCAGCTCTGGGGCTGGGGGCTTGATGTCCGTCACACTGACCTCCAGGAGCCCCATGTCCTCCTCTTCTGAGTCACCTGGAAAGTCAGATGGACCAATGACACAGCTAAGGTGGGAGCCACATGCCCTGCTCAGGCCCTAGGAGCCAAAAGCTGCCCCAGACCAGTCCTGGACTCAGGTGGCTGCAGGGGTCACCACTGCACCCCAGGACTGGGGCTGTCATCAGTAAATACATGTGAGGGACGGGGAGAGAGGGGGCAGTAAGGAGGCAACAAGCAGGGTCCCAGACCACGGGATCAGCTCCTCCAGAGTCACGGTCCCTGCTCAGACCCAGCGGCTCTGGCCTGGCAAAGGCCAAGCTGCCCTTGTCCCCATCAGTAAGCACTAAAAATAGTCTCCTTCTGGACGCCTCAAAGAGGGAAGAAAAAAAAGTCCTGGAGAGAGTGGGGCAGCCCGGCTCTGCACTTCCATCTAAAAAGACAACGCAGACACCCGAAAAGGAAAAAATTCGCCCGGAGTCCAACAGCGAACCCCAAGCACAAGGCTGTGGACACAAGCAGCCTCTGAGGGAGAAGGGGGAGCCCAGGCACAGCGCACAGGGCCCTATCTCTGCAGGACCCTCCCAGAGAGGCACCCAGGCCCTGGGAGAAGATGGGACCCCCACTGCTTGGTGGCTCTGACACCCTGAGGCAGCAGAAAGCAGGTGCTGTCGGGAGGCAGGAAAGAAAGAGGAGCCAGTGACCCCAGAGGCCCAGGGAGCAGGGACACCCGGGCGAGCCCTTACCTGAGCAGGAAACAGAGGAGGAGGAGGAGGAGGGACACCGCACGACAGCATGGGGGTGGGGGGGGCAAAGGCCCTCCTGCCTGGCCCACATGACGCCCCGGGCACCACTCCGCACCCACCCCAGCCGCAGGCTCCGTGGCTTCCTCTTCCCCCACGCGCTGCTGGGTAACATTCTTGGCCAGTGATCCAAGCCTGCCTGGCTATTAATAACGCCCGGGTGGGAGGGCCACTTTAGGAACCGGGGTTCGTGGGCGGGGTGGGTAGGGCTGGGGAGGGGACCCAAGAAACAGCCCCAGACACCCAGTCTGTCCCCTCACTCATGGTGGCCCAAGCTTCCCCAGGGACCATGCCCCTCCCCGCCCCGTTCAGCACCATGCCAGGCCCACAGGGGGCTCAGCCTGCATGGTGGATGAGGAACCGGCCGCTCTGAGAGGGGAGGAACTGGGCAGGGTCACACAGCCAGGAGGACACGAGCTGGGGTGTGACCCAGGTCAGTGTGATGCCACCCAGGCACCAAGCGCCTCTAATGAGGGGTGACCCGCCCCGACTAACGCCCGCTGCGCAGGGCTCTTTCCCACACTGCCTTGGCCCCAGGAGACAGGCGCCATTCTCACCCCATCATTCAGATGGGGCAAAGAGACCAAAATGCAGAACTTTCCAAGAGGGCTCAAGTCCTCCAAGCTCTCCCTGGCTTCCAGGCTACATTCCTGCTGCTACAGCAGGTGGCACCCCGAGGGTGGGTGCAGCAGCTCTCCCCACCCAAAACTGCACCCCAGGAAGTTTGTCCAGGCCATCGGCCACTCCTCGCACTTCTCGTGTCCTCATGTGTTGCCCCTGAAGACGTGAGAGCTGCGTGCGGCGGGGGCTGGGTCCTGTCCCTGTCCCCCAGTGCCTGGCAACGTGGGCATCCCCTGCGGGAAGGGACCAGTGCCCTGGTGGGGTTCACCAGGGGGGCACAGGGGACAAGGGTGGTGGGGGGAGTGCCGGGGCAGACAAGAAGGTCAAGATGGGAGCAGGGCCATGCATATGCAGCCGGGGGGGCACCAAAACTGGCAGAGAAGACTCAGCCTCCTGCCCCACAGCCAGTCCCGGGAGAAGCTTCAGGCCACCAGGGTTGGAGCCTGCACCCTCTCAGCAGCTACAGAAGACCGGGTGCCAGCCAGCCAGGAAGCACACAGGCGCTTAGCCAGGCTCGGAAGAGACCCTGGCAGCCCCACAGCTCCCCCGCGGGGACCCTCTCCCCACCACGGCTCCTACCTAAAGGCCTCTCCCCACTTCTGCCCATGTGACTTACACCTGCCACTAAAGACACTTTGTGAGCCTCCCCTCATCCTCTTCCTCCCAGAGCCCCATGTCTCTGTTCACGCTCCATGGCCCAGGCTAGAACAGCAGCTCCGCCAGGGCATGGTTCTCATCTGCCTGTTCACGCTGCCCCCAAACAGCGCCCAGCGCGCAGCAGAAGCTTTTTCGGAAAGTTTGTTGAATGAATACATGATCGAGTGGCCCCAGGTGCCGTGGGACAGCCCAAGAGCTGACCTGGCCGTGGCCTCTCTCCACTCCAACGAGAAGAGGCCCCTGCCCTTCCACGCCTGGGTATCCTCAGGCCAGTCCCCAAGCCCCTCTCAGCCTGTCCCCTCATCTGCACCCTGGGAACTGCACCTTGCTTGGAGTTTATAAGAATTAAGTGAGGAGCCACCAAGCTCCTGGGACAGCACCTGGCGCCCAACACGTGGTCACTAAACAGAGATTCTCCTGAAGACCGTTTCCTGGACGTCTCACACCCTGCCCCCTCTTCCACGTGCTCGTCCTCTCCTGCACCTCTGTCCCCCCACCTGGTGACCTGGTCCCCTCCTCCTTCCTCACCTTTCACGCCCCCCGCCCCCAGGCATCCCGGCCACTTGTCCACCTGTGCTCTCATCCCCTGTTTGCGCTTGCCCTTAGCTGCACCAGGAGTTCCTGGAGGAAGTGCCACTGAACTCATGGTGTCCCGCACGTGCCAGGGTGGTACGTTAGGTGGCCAGAAAAGATTGGCTGGGTGGAGAAGGCCAGGCGAGCCAGGAGGCAGGAGGCCAAGATGCCCATGGCAAAGAGCCTGGGTCAGGACACTGAGGGGACTGGCCCTACCTGCCACAAGAGAGGAGCAGGACTAACCAGGATATCTGGAACTCAGTCTCCAACCCTCTGCCAGGAGGCATGGGACACTCTAGTGGCACCCCCACCCAGCGTGACCTCAGTGAGGCAAGCATGCCCTGTCCCACCCCACGGAGCTGAACCCTGGAGCTCGGCCACGCAGAGCCTCACCGAGGACATCTTTCCGGTGCAGGAAGGAGACTTTGCGCATGACGGCCATCCGCGTCTTCTCCAGTCCATCCTTCGTCCCGCTCTTGGCAGCCTTCATGAGCTGGGTCATCTGAGATAAGGCAGAGTGGGTCATCAGCGGTGCTGAAGTAGAGCCTGGGCCACCTGCCACTGAGGGCCACCAGGCCCATCCGACCTCAGCCTGGCTGTGGACCTCAGAACCACCCGGCGCGTTCCCTCCCAGGTGGGTGTGCAGCAGAGGCCAGGAGCGACAGTGGAGGCCAGCAGGTACAGTCATGCCCCCTAGGAAACCCCTGTGGGCAAGAGGAGGTCCCATCCCAGCCATTTCCCTCAGAGCCAGCTACAGGAACAGGTGCAAATGAAGGAGATGGTGCCAGACAGGCCAGTACACACCTGTAATTCCAGCTACCCAGGAAGCTGAGGCAGGAGGATCACAAGTTTGAGGCCAGCCTCAGCAATTTAGCAACACTCTGTCTCAGAGTGAAAAATTGTGAGAGCCTGGGGTTGGAGCTCAGTGGCACAGGGATTGCCTAGCATAGTGAGGCCCTAAATTTAATACCCAGTGCTACAAAAAAAAAAGAATAAAAAGAAAAAGAAATAGTAAGGATGTGGTATGACCGGGGAAAGGCTGGAATCCTGGTCTTGTTTCAAATCTCAGGTCTGCCACTCCCAGCACATGAGCCTCAGTTTCCCCAGACAAAACTAAGGCAACAGCAAAGTCTTCCCCCACCAGGGTCTGAGAGGTCTCAGCAGAGTGGAGCTGGGAAGGCTGACCGGGAAGAGGGCAGCACAGGCCTCCATCCCACCGTGAGCCCAGGTGGGGAACCCACCCCTTGCCCCCAACAGCCAGGTCCCTGTCTGAGCCCCTGCCTGGGGAAAGGGGAGAAAGCAGAAGTTGCCAGAGAACAGGACGCAGCTTCCCGGCGGACGCAGGCTGGCGGCTGAGCAGGGCGTGAGGCACAGGAGGCCAGCCCGGGCCTGAGAACACAGCTGCTGTCCCCTAGTGGATCTTGTGCTCCCTCACATCCCACCCCAGCCCCGGCCCTGGCACCAGTCGCTAGAACATTCTGCAGCAAGGGAAGTGCTCTGTGACCAAGGACCTGGACTCCTAACCACGTCTCATTTAAACAAATGCCACCGTGCACAGCCACGTGGCCATCAAGGACAGCGGTGATCCAGGAAAAGCCTGGCCGCAGACTGCTGCAGGTGGAAGCAGAGGCTGCCCTCCATCCTCAGCTCCTCCCGGTCTCTGGTCCCCAGCAGAAGGGCCACAGGCTGCTAGGCTGTGTGGGTGAGGAGGGCAGGGCTGCCAGGCAGGGGGATGGCTGCCCGGGAGCAAGGCTGGCTTTCTGGACACCACCCACAAGGAGAAAAGGGAAGTGAGTCCCCACCGTGTCTATAGGGTGCAAGTCTTGGCCCCTTGGCCTTTGAGGGTCCAATGAGGGGAACAGACGTTGACCCCACGAGTGGCAGACAGATGCTCAGATTATGGGGTGCATCCTCTTTGGGGGCCAATACCCCAAGATCAAATCCAGTGCCTGAGCTGGCAGAAAGCCTCAGGGGATCCATCTAGGGACCCCTGGAGGTGGTCTTTGGGGGACATCGGAGGCCCTTTGCTTGGCATTTTCCTGGGCAAAGAAGAGCAGTGGGCAACATGCCAGAAGGTTCCACAGCGCCTGTTCCCAGCGCGGGGCAGTGGCAGAAAACGCACCGTCTTGGGATCCGCCCTCCACTGGCTCCTGGCTCCTCTGCTTCCAGGCAGGTTGAACCTGCCGGGCCCCCGGGCCTCAGGCCTGGTGAGCACGGGTGACAGAGTCTCTCCCTGTCCTGCTGGGGCCCCGGGCTCTGAGGAAGTGGGCAGAGGGAGGACAGCACTGGGCTCCGGGGCGTGGCAGACCCAGCTGCAAGCCCAGCTGTGCCACCAGCTGCCAGCGTGACCGTCAGCCAGAGTTTCAGTTGCCTCATGTGCAATGACGCAGAGTGACGGCAGAGAGACGCTGCCCCAGGGTGCCGTGGGGAAGGGCGGTCCGCGGCGGCCTCCACCCACTGAGTCTCAGAGCCACACACAGTGGCCAGCAGAGCAGCCCGTCCTCGCGTCCACCCTGGAGCCACTCCTCCTGACACCTCTGCTTCACAGGTAAGACGCCCAAGGCTCAGAGGGGCCGAGGGGCCTGCCAGGCTCACGCTGCGCAGATGGGCGAGACTGGGATTTGAACCCAGGTCTGCAGGCCTCGGAAGCCGGCGCTGGTTGCCGGCACACAGCAAGCGCCCCACTAAGGGCAGCTCGTAATGTCAATATCACGGCTGTCCAGTCTGACCGGGGCCACGATTTCCCCACAGACTTCCTTACCCTGGATCTCTGGGAACAGCCCGGAGGGGCAGGACCTCTCCATGTCACCAAGAGGCTCTGTGGTTATCACACACATAGGTTCCTGGGCCTTCCCGGCCCCACCTACGGAATCAGCACCGTGGGGTGGGGTCGGGAAGGCCTCCAGGGGACTCTGAGGGCCCCGAAGCTTGCCCGCCCACCCCGGAATTCTTGCGGACCATTAGCGCTTCAGCTCAGGCAGGGGAGGCCCAGCGAGACCATGCGCAGGAGCAGCGGGCAGCCAGGTTCCAGGGCAGGCTCCTGGGCTCACGCCCACCCTCCGCAGCCCAGCGCAGCGCAGCGCAGCAGAGAGGCCCCTGAAGGTAGCAGCAGCTGGCAACCCCTCCGGGGCTGGGGCGGGACCGACGGACAGTACCTTCCAATCGTACTTGTGCTTCAGCTCCTGCATGTCTCTCCCCCCAACTCTTAACGCCAAGATGTCTCTCTTAGCCCTGGCGCATCTCTCCTTTAGCCTAGTCAGGTCTGGAGAAAGCTGGAGCCCCCAAGCGGCCAGGCAGGAGGAGAGCAGGTGAGGGAAGCAGGCGGCACAGGGAGGAGACAAAACACAGACAGAGGGAAAGGCGTCTCAGGTCAAGTGGAGGCTGGACCAGGGCGGGCGGCAGGTGGCATCCCAGCCTCCCGCTGGGCTCCGCCCCAGCAGCGTTGGTCCAACAAGCTGGGCAGCTGGACGGGGTCTCTGCTGCAGGGACTCCTGGGTCCTGAGGGGCAGGGTGGGCAGGGCAACAACCAGAGCTTCCCTTTCTCAGGAAGGGAGCAACGCTCTGAGGATGACTGGGTCTTCTGTGTTCCTACCCTGGGGCTTGTCACCTAAGAGGTTCTCGGGACATTTGCGAGAGGGGTGGACCTAATGAGCAGGAGGATAAATGGGCATCTGGGCAAATGCACAGACAGATGGCCGAGTGGGCAGAGGAAGGATGGGTGGACAGCATGCAGACAGATAGGGAGAAGGATGGGTGGACAGGCAAATGGATGGATGAGCAGTTGGATGAGTCTGCTTGGGTGACTGGACAGCTGGGCAAGTGGGTGGATGGACAGATGGAAAGTTAGATGACAGGATAAAAGGATGACAGACAGCTGAACGGAGAGACAGCAGCAGACCTGTGCTGGTAAATATTTAACAACTGGTTCTCCAGGATGAAGAGCCCCGCTTGGTGGCATTTCCCTGGGGTGCATTCTCCCACCTGGGCCAATGGCAAGCTACCACAGTGACGTTAAAGAATGTGCCCTGGATTGGTTCTTGAGCTCTTGTGAGCTAGCACACGCTAACTCCAGCACCCCACTGGAGGAAGGGGTGACTGAGAGGGTGGGCGGGTGACTGGCTTACAGGCCATCTGGGACGATGGATGGACAGACAACAGACATTCAAATGCGTGAGCTATGTCAGCCAGGAGGACAGCGAGTGAAGGGCGCAGCAGACCAAGATGGAAACTACTTCTGGAGAAACCCAGTAGAAGGCTCAAGAGCTCTGGAGGCAGCTGCGGGCACACTGGGGCTCCCGCTTACCAGCTAGGAAAGTCGCTTTACTCTCTGAGCTGCAGCTTCTGCCCTGACAAAATGCATAATAACAGGCCATGATCACGGCCGCTTCACAGGATTACTGAGGAAATTAACTGGCTATTACATGCCAAGCCCAGAGATTAGTGAGTAGTCAGAAATGGAAGCCACTATTATTTATGTTTGAAATTATAAGTGCTCAGTTCTTGTTAAATGGATGGGCAGTTGAATGGATGGGAGGAGAGATGAATGGAGGATGGATGGACAGGTGGGTGGGTGGATGGACAGATGGGTGGGTAGCTGGACAGATGGATGGATGGATGGATGAAGAGAGGCCAGAGAGATGGCTCAGGTATCTTTATCCATACATGATACTGAGTTCTGGATCTACCATTTACTGGCTGTGTGACCCCAACCACGCCACTTAACCTCTCTGAGCTTAGGTCAGTTACGTTGATTTTTCTGATCAACAAAATGAGAATCTTAATGTCAACACTAGTGACCACCCCAGGGTAGTAGAAAATCCAGTGAAACTGCCTTTAAACAGTACTGCACTGGGTAAATGATCTCTGTGGTTATACAAATAAGTAATAGGACAGGGATCCTGGGAGAGTGACAGGAATCCTGCACTCATCTCCAAATAAGCTAGACATAATAAAACCACAAAGCCCCTGGGCCTTCTGGTGCCTCTTGCCTCTCTCAGGGTCAGAGATCACCTACTGAGGCCAGGGATGGCACTGCCGTAATGAACCTGCCATTCTTCAGGCCCCTGCCCTGCTGGGTCATGGTGACCTTGAGATGCAGAGGCTGCAGGCAGAAGGTGGAGGGGTGACCGTCAGTGGCAGCCAGCGTGACAGCGTGTGCACCTGCCAGGTCGAGGCGGCTGCTCACTCGTGGACCAGGTCCCCCTGAGCAGGGCTCTCTGCTTTGGCTACGGCCACCTGCCAGCTGGCCCCTCAGGACACCTGAAGGAGGGGAGCATTAGCCCTCCTGCAGCTCTGCGAGTGCCAGGGCCATGGTCAGACTCCACGCAGAGGCAAAAGGCTGACCTGCAACCTGCTGCCTGGCGCCCACAGCACCCAGCACAAAGCACACAGCGGTGGCCCAGGAGCGGGTGCACGGGAGCAGCTCAGGAGCACGAAGCCCGCAGGCAGGGCTGAGAGAGCCCCTGGCAGAAGCGGGCACCACAGCAAAAGCCCCTCCATACCCTCCCACCCCTGCGGGAGCAGGCAAGCCTGGGCCCAGAGCCAGAGAAAAAGCCCTCGTGATAGGGATTCCCAGAACTGTCACGTGGTTCACCTCTGAGGAAGAGGGGCGAGGGGAGCAGCTCCCAGGCAGTCCTCAGCCCAGGGCCAGTTCCCCGTAGGCTCAGCCCAGCAACTCTCATGTGCTCTGTGGGCCTCTTGCGCCCCCTAGGGGCAGACAGCGGACTAAAAGGCAGGTGCCGGCCCGCACTTGAGCTCTGAGCTGGTACCAGAGGGAGGCCCCAGGCCCACAACTCTAAAGCTCACGCAAGTCTGGGGACATCCCTCGAGAGCCCGAACTTTGCATCTCCAGCCCTCTTTCCCTCTGAGAGATGCAAGAAGACAGGGCCCTGGGAAGTGACCCTGGGAGAAGAGGGGGTCACTACAGGCAGAAGTCCATGGGTCACCATTGGGAGCAGGACTGAGCTGCAGGGTCCTGCCTTCTTATGGGGAGGCGGCCCAGGGGCTGGGGAGCTTCCTAAACAAAGTGTCCCTTCTAAGGACACAAAGTGGGCCAGGCCCCTCTGCTCCTGAGCCCAGGCCCAGCTCACTTGTGGTGGAGGACTCCTGGGGTCAGTCCCAGGGCCCCGCACATGTCAGGCCCAGCTGTACACAGTGGAGTTTGGAGAAAGGAGTTTTGTCTTCAATTCTGACAAATTGCTTCATGTTCAGTATCTCCTAGACCATAAAGGTTCACCGAGCCTGGGGTCAGGTGGGCCTGTGCCCAGGTCCCCAGCCACTGTCTAAAGTCGGGACCTGGCTCGGTGGGGTCATAAGCGCTTCCCTTTACGTCAGCTGGCATTTTCCATGCCCCTGCCCTGGAGGCCCAGCCCTGAGAAGTCCAAGGTGCAGAGAGATTCCCAGCCCCCAGGCTTGCTTAGGACTTGGGGCGCATTCCTGGGCTGAGGAGCAGCTGCCTGGAGCCTGCTGGGCGTGGCTAGCACCCCTCTTGCTCGGGAATGGGTGACAGGCACACGGGATGCCTTATCAGAGCTGCCTGCAGTCCAGCCACCCTGGCCCTGCTCTGGACCTGCTGGCCTGACTGGCCCCCAGGTGGGCTTCTCCTACCAGTCTGCCATTTCGGGAGCTGAGAGGGACACTGTCCCCTCTGGTCAGGCAGGTTATAAGAAGCTGCTCCCTCTAAACCACAAGTCTCAGCTTGGACAGGTGGCAGCCTTCTGGTGGTTTCCAGAGCCACATGGGAGGAACAAGCTGCTTGCTCTGTCTTCCTCTCAGCTCCAGAGCGCCCTCCGTGAGATGGGCAGCGTGAGCCACTCCATGCAGAAGCAGCCAAGGGCCCAGGTGCCACTTTGACAGAAGGGGACTGAAGCTTATGGCAGTTCTGATGGAGCCACAGCAGCTGCTGCCTGCTTACTCCCCCAGGGCAGAGGGGACCATGCGGATCTAAGGACTGGTCTGAAACGCACCCAGGAGGGCAGGGAGATCCAGTTGACTGGTTCAAGAGTCCAGTCAACTGAGCCGCCTGGAGTCTTGTGTTAAGAATGGTTCTGCAGCACGTTCTGTGCCCGACCAGCAACTGACTGGGTCAGCAGCGGGTGGGGTAGCTCCGGAGCCAGGAGCTTCTCCACAGCCACGCAGCAAGGCCCGGGGATCACCTGTTTGGGGACGGCCCGGGCCTCTCATTCTTCTCACTATTCATTCCTGGGAAGCAGAGGCAGGCCCAGCCCGTACCACCCACTTCCCTGCTCCCTGAAGGGGCCTGGTGCCCTGACCTTGAGAGGTGCCCCCCAGGGCCCCTCACCTTGGGCTGGAAGGACACTCGGTGCTTGGTGGGCTCAACCTCCGGCTTGGCTTCCTCCCCGGAGTCCTCGCTGTAGCTCTCAAATTCGCTGGAACTCCAGCCTAGGTCCTCGGCTTCCCGAGGCCCCCTGTCCTGCTGCACGTCCTCACAGAGCAGGCTCTTCTCTGCCCCTGCTGGCAGGGACGGGGCTGGTGATCCAGAGGCCAGGAGCACAAGCCTACCAGACTTGAGCCACAGGCCCTCTTTCTGAACCCGGATGAGTGGAGGGGAAGAAGTGGGGGAGCCAGTGGGCGAGTGGGGCCCTGGCCTGGCCTTGCTCCATTCCTCAGCCCTAAAATCAAGGCGATGCCAGTACAGCATCCACAGGGGCAGAAAAACACAGGGCAAGCATGAGGAAAGCACCACACACAGCAGGATCGATCAGCACCCAGCGCCCTCCAAGGGCTCATTTCTTGGCACGTTCTGGCAAAAGAGAAGACCTCAGGGTCCTGTCCTGACTTGGGTCCTCTGCATCCTGGAGACACTGGAGATTGTTGGGGCATTAAATGAGAGGGCGCAAAAAGGAGCTGGCCCTCCACCAGATCCCTCACACCAAACCTGAGTTCCCATGTGGACCCAGCATGGTCCAGTAGGGGGCACGCCTGGCCTAGCATCTAGAGATATCCTCAGGGTTGCCCAGTAGGGGGAGCACCCAGCCTAGCATTCAGCCGCATTCCCAGGGTGGCCCAGTAGGGGCAGCACCTGGAACAGGGTGCCAGAGTATTCCCTCTTCTTCCAAAGTCCCATGGGAAATATCTTGGTCTGAAAACTTGAGGACAAAAAGTTGAGAGTCCTACCCTGGAAGGACAGAACCCACCAGGACCAAAGTCTTGGGGCCCATGTCAAATCAGGTGTGAGAAGCAGGTTTAAGGCTGCAGTGGGAAAGCCACTGTCCTGAGGCCAGAGGGCCCAGGGAGGTCTTGGGCAGGTCCCCTGACACCCCTGAGCTCCATTTCCTCCTGTTACCTGGAGAAGAACCACAGACCTCACAAAATAGGATGGGGCTGGATCTCAGCAGTAGAGCACTTCTTGCCATGCGCAAGGACCCAGTTTGATCCCCGGCAACACATACATAACTAAGTGTTGGAAAAACAAAATCCAGATTAAAAATAAATAAAATTGGCTTGGTCTCCCTTTCTCTTTAAAAAAAAAATCAAAAACAAAAAACCCTGAGGTTGGCCTCCAAAATGTGCGTAAGTGGAAATGCTTTTGCAGACCCAGAAGAAGCATGCTGTGGGACACCACGCTGAAGAGCAGAGCGCTCTGCTATCGAGATATCCCTGCCAAGTGCCAACAAGAAGTTGGTGGACGGGGCAAGTCAATCACCAGCAGAGACCCTGGCCCCATGGCAAGGACCCAGCAGGAGCTGCTGTTCACATGTGGTGGCTCTGGGTGCAGCACACTGGCCCCAAGCCCCCAGCTGTCCTGCAGGAAAGCTGAGGACAGGGGATGAGCTCATTAAGGAACAAAACAGATGCTTGAGACCTAACAGGGGACTCGGCTTGGGAGGTCATTTTCAAACCAAGACAATATGGCTAATGTCTCCAGAGACGCAGCAGCTGGTGCATAGGCTGTGGTCTTTAGAGGGCTGAGCTGGCCCCTGCAGTGGCACACACCTGTAAATACAGCTACTCGGGAGGCAAAAACAGGAGGATCGTAAATTCAAGGCCAGCCTCAACAACTTAGTGAGACCCTGTCTCACAATAAAATATAAAGGGCTGGGGATGTAACACAGAGGCAGAGCGCTCTCCAGGCACACATGAGGCCCTGAGTTCCATCCCCAGCACCACAGAAAAGCCTGGGCTGCTTGCCCTATTATGGCAGTGGGGGCCGCTTGACCAGCAACTGAAGAGACAGAACCTAGACCTCAGGAGGCCCTGGAGGAGCAACAGTGGTAACTCTAAGGCTTGAGCACCCAAGGGGCTGAGCCACTACCACCCACAGCTATCTTCAGTGCAGCATCTGTTGATCACCCAGGCTCCACCCCTTCTTTGGACCCGGACATCCCCAAGAGCACCCTGGAGCTCATTCAGAAACACCCTCTCCAGCAGAGAGAGCGTCAGGACCCCTGAGCCAACCCCCTGGCTTTCGGAGAGCCCATAAGGCCCCAGCTTCCTCATGCCCCCACCTTCACCAGCGCTCTGACTGCAGGACCCTGCCGAAGCGCTCACCACACCCACTCCGTGTGCTACATCATGGCATGGAATCTGCCTCCAAACGACACCCGAGGACAGGGACATTGTTAGCCCATTCCACAGATGGGTCAACGGAGGTCCAGAAAGACAAGGCCGTTCTCTGGGTGGCCCTCCCAAAGGCCAGGGTTCAGGGTACTTCGATTTTATACAAGGCAAAGCCTAAAAGCACAGGGCCCGCACCCAAATCAGTGGCTGAGCAGGGATTTGAACCCAGGCTTGTGCGTCTCCACTGCCAGCTACAGCCTGCACCTCAGCTGGCAGCCTCTGGCCCCAGCTCCCGCTAAGCCCAGTCCCAGCAGATGTCACACTTACAAGAGCCAGCTCCAGATCTGTGTGTACAGCACCTACCCAGGGCCAGTCCTGGGCGGGGTCCTGCAGCCCTGTCTCACTAGCTCTTCCCACGCTCTCCGCTCAACCTGTCCACCTGCCTCTCCCCAGGACACAGTGCAGGGCCATCTCCTGCCTTATCTGCACTGCCCTTTGGGTCCAACAAGCTGCCATCTTCCCCTGCACCCAGGAAGCCTGGGATGTCACCCTTCTTCCCTGAGCGGGGAGTCAAGGCTTGGAGAAGTGAGATGGCCTGCTCAGGACACCCAAGCTCTGGCCATGCCTAAGGCCACACCCAGAGCCTGCCTGGCTACCTGCAGGGTATGAAGGCAAGAAGGAGGGGTGCTAGGTTGGGGGGATGGAAGGAGCCAGAAGAAGAAGACCCTGCCCAACCCCACCTCTGAGTCCCAGAGACGGGCAGGGAAGCTTGGAAAGAGGCTGTACCGGGCTGATGGGCATCCAGGCTCTCACAGGGGACGTCGTCGTAAATCACATCTTCTTCCAGGGCAGGGAAAGTGAACCGATCAACTGGGAGTGGAGAGGAGAGAAAGAGCCATGGGGGGCAACCAGCCAGCTGCCCAGCACTGCCCACACCCCTCTGCCTGCTGGCAACCTCTGGCCCCAGCTGCCCACACCCCTCTGCCCAGCCAGCTGCCCACACCCCTCTGCCCAGCAGGTGCAATTCCCATTTCTCCCTGCCCCACACAGACCCTGACCTGTGCCCCTGCCACCCTCAGGCTGCCTACACTTGCTCCACCTGCTCCCACCTGACCTAGGCTCCTACCCTTGCCCCACCCAGGGCAGGAACAGAGATACTTACATGGCCACATCACTTCCCTTCAGGGGAGCTGGGGAGAGCGCAGCCTCAGCTCACCACTTGAGCCACTGGTCCCTGCCCTGGGCTCCCACACAAGCTGGCCTCTCCACCTGGGACCCTCTTTCCCTGACTGAACAGGAGCTGCCTGTCTCTGCGTGTTCTGTTCCCAGAGGGACCTCCAGTCTGTCACCAGGATGCTGCACACCAGCCCCCCAGCCCCCAGCTACAGCGTTTGAGGAGATGGATGGTGGGGAGTACACTCTACTCCTGGACCTCGCTCCCCAGCTTGGTCCCCACAGAGAAGCCACCAAGCCCGCAGCAGCCCCATGAGTAAGGGTGCCTAGAGATGACAAGATGGTCCCCTGGCAGGCAGACATCAGGGGGACTTACTACGACGGGAACTCTTCCGCTTCCAACTCGAGCTCCGGACCCCAGAGAAAGCTGCTTCCACGGTGTCCACATTGCTCACCACGGCCGGCACCCTGCAGGCCAGGAGAAGGAGCCCATGAGCCAGGGCAAGGAGCTTAGGCCAGGCCCCCAGGAGGCTGCAGTTGGGCTGGCCCTGCACAGCCACCTACCCTCCAGGTTCCTCATCTTCAGAGGGCACCAAAGCACGAGATGAAGGTGCTCATGGCAACCAGGCCTGGTTCCCGTGCCAGCAGCCTTTCCCCCTGGCAGACCATTCTCCCACATGCAGACATCAGGCAGGGACATTGCTGCCTCCTGCTCCCGCAGGACTCCAGAGCTTCCAAACCCACACACACCCTCGAGGACAGGCTGGACCGGTGAGTGGCTTCCCAAGGAGTGGAGAAGGCTGGCCAAGGCCATGTGAACCAGCGATCCAGGCGGCATCTCCAGAGACGTCCCCCAGGGCCATCTGCCCCTCATGTGTGTCATGAGAAAGCCACCACGCCTCCCTTGTGCCCAAAGGCCACAGCCAAGTCCAGTCGTGAGAAGAACACCAATACACTAGCACCAGAGGCTTCCTGCAAAAAGCCTGGCCCTCACCCCTGACAGGCAAGGGGAACGCGTGTGGGCCCGGGCCTGGATCCTGGAATGTGGTGGGAAACCTGGTGGATCCACAGGAAGTCTGGGGCTTAGTAGGCACCAAGGCGCCAGCATGGCTTCTTAGTTTTAGCGACCGTACCCAGATCATGGAAAGCGTTAACAGTGGGACACTGGGTAATGGGCACATGCTCTACGGACAGCCTCTGCAGCATCTTAAATTTAAAATCAATGCTACAAGAGGAAGGGCTGTACTGAGGAGTGCCCGCCTGGAGCCAGGCCCTGTGCCTCCCCTTCCCGACAGCGCCCGAGGGAGATCCTGCCATCTGCGCCCGTTTGCAGCCCAAGATCACACTGCCCAGGAGTGGCACAGCCAGACCATGGCACCAGCTTGCCTGGTCCAGAGTCAGGTGCCTGCCACGCCACCCAGTGCCTCTCGGGTGATCAGGTTCAGACACTGCAATGACGGACAGTCACTGTGTGACACTCAGCACAGTGGCATCGGGGGCCATCAGCCACGTGTGACCAGTGAGCACCTGAAATGCAGCAAGTGTGACTAAGGGATTTGATTTTTAATTTTACTTGATTTTAGGTGACTATTCTAGACAGCCACTTGTGGCCAGCTGCCACCAATCTAGGCAGTGTGGGTCTAAGTCACCTGCACCCTTGGAGAAGCAAGTTTCAACCCAATCAGCAGTGTTGCCCTGCGAGAGTGTGACCTTGGGCTGAGGGTCAGCAGGGGATAGGGCTGACCAGGAGCAGGGGTGGGGAGCTGGTGTAAAGAGGGTCACCAGAGCCCTGACCTCCCTGGGCCACCGATACACAAGGCAGAAGCATCCTGAAGGTGCTGGATTGCAGCCGCTCAGACGAGCTCAGCCAGAGCAGCCCTGCTCCAGCAGAGTCCACGCGAGCTTGGAAGGCACCTCTGCCGTGTGCCGTAACTGTGGCAAGCAGGGACCTTTAGGAACCCCGCCACATACCCCTTGCTTTGCTTGCCTATGATTTACACGTAGAACTTCACAAGAACTTGCATTGGGTAGGTGCCATTAGCCCCGTTCTACAGACTGGAAAACTGAAGCCCACAAAGACTCAGTTAGTAACTCAGGGTCACTCGGCTAATAGGTCTGCCTGGAACATCTGTGCTCTTTCACAACTTGAAATTTGAGAATTTGCATTTAAATGCCCACATCCCAGACTCACTGTGTCATAACGTCATCTGCTCTTGCCAGTTTAGCTACCATATTTCAAAAAGAAAAGGCGCCAGGCGGGGTGGTGCATGCCTGTGATCCCAGCAACTCAGGAGGCTGAGGCGGGAGGATCGCAAGTTCAAGGCCAGCCTTGGCAAATTAGCAAGGTCCTAAGCAACTTAGTGAGACCCTGTCTCAAAAAAGAAGGACAAGAAGTAGCACTCAGCTCAGATCCCCAGGCACTGACTTATCTCCACCCACTACGCTCCTGCTTGAATCCCCCTTGAAGCCAGCATGTTGAAATCCTAAGCCCCAAGGCGATGGTGCGAAGAAGTGGTATGAGGAAGTGGGACATTTAGGGTGGTGACTGGGTCATGGGGAGCGTAGGAGCCCCAGAGAAACTCCTCCCCCTTTCCACTTCATGCAAAGACACAGTCATCCAGGGTCCAGGGAATGGGGCCGGCCAGGCTGAATCTGACTTCCTGGACTGTGAGAACTTGATGTGGCCTACAGGTCCCCACCCCCCGGTCAATGATATTCTCTCAAATCTTTTCTCAGTGCTAGAGATCAAAGCAAGGGCCTGGCGCAAGTCACTTCCGCTGAGCTGCACCCAGCCCTAGAGTGTTTTCTTGCAGCTGACACCACCCTGGAAAAGCCAAGAAGTACTAAGACTCAGCTCCAAGGCTGTGGGGCAGCTTAACCAATAGCAGGTCCCATGCCAACCTGAGGGGGACATCGAGGAGGGGCTGGCGTCACTGGGTGAGGGCAGCAGGTGTTGGAGAGGACCTGGAACACTTTTGAGAGCATGGCAAAAACCAGGGGGAGGCTGAGGCGTGGGCCTCCTGGTTACACAGGGTTAAATCACACCGAGCGGTCACCCAGGCACCGTCCTGGGTCCACACAGCAGGAAGAGCCACTTCATGCCCACATCCCCTGCCCAAGTCAGCCCAGCTGCGATCTGAACCGAGTTGATCCACCTGCAAAGCCTTGCTCTCGAGGGCCCTCTGTGGCCCCCCACAATGGAGCAGGTGCTCCCCATAAGGGGGAAAGGGCTTCCCAGCAAGAGCAGAGGGGTTAAGAGGTGGGGTGGGGGAGTGGCAGGCAGCATCACTGAGGACCAGGGCTGGGTGCCTCCTCCACCCTGGCCCTTCCTGCAGCCTATCCCAGCTGCTGTCCAAGGAAGCCCCGCAGGGTCCTGCCCCTGCAGCTGCCAGACCTCATTCTCCCCGTGAGCAGACACTCCTAGAGCCTCCTCAGAGGCTCCAGATAATAAAAGGGCCCCAGACAGCAGTAGGAGGCCAAGGATCTCAGCCTACCTCAGCTCCCTGCTCCTCCAACGCCTCTCAGCTTGCACAGGACGAGAGCAAGGCTGAGACTGCACCGCCTGGGGTTCCCAGGCGAGGCCACTGCTGCCCTGTGCAGAGGAGGAAGCCAAAGGTGAAAGACCACAAGGCTGAGGAGCCAACCAGAAGGAGGAGGACATGGGAGCGGGGGACATGAAAGGACCTCACCTGGCACCCCAACCACTGATGTTCGCCATCAGCCGGGAGTGGTGCAAGTACCTGGAAATGCCACTAGAGGACCTCCGGTTGCCGGGGCTCTGCCTCCACTCTCTGACAGCAGGGACCTGCTCTCCTGGCCGCCCCCTGCAGCCCCTGCCACACAGGGGGCACCCAGTGACCACCAAAACCTCCCTGGCCTGTATTAAAGAAGGCCCATCCCTCTCCAGAGAATGGAGGTGCCCACGTCCCTCAGCTGCTGGTGCAGACCCCATTTCTCAGGGTCCCTCCCCAGGGGCTGCGCCACATGGTGATGAGGGAGAAGACCCCCCCAGAACGAGAACGGACTGACTCCCAGCCAGCTGGCCAGGTACAGGCCATCCAGGGTCTTTCCTGAACCAAGGCGTGAAAAATGCTGAAGAGGAAAAACTTCCACCTTTGGGGCGGAAGGGACTGGAAGAGTGTTCACCTTTGAAGGCCTGGAGTAAAGCCCCACCGCACAGCACAGCAGAAGCCTCCACCGGGGCAGGATGGCCCATTCCGGAAATACCCACCGCCACGGATCCCCATGGCTAAGACGCACAGAGCAGGGCAGGCGGCAAGCCCAGATCCAGCTCACGACTGGGTTTCTTTCCAGCCCCGGTTTCTGGCTGCCATTGCATGTTAAAGTCAAAAGAACCTTAAAGATCATCTGGTCAAAGATTCAAAGCCACCAAAGACACCCAGGAGCTCCTGAAGACTTGGGCCCCAGGGCCCCTGCCCCAAGGGCCATCTGTCTGCAGGGAGGCCCCTGCAGGGGTGCTCTCCAAAGCCTCCATGGGCCCCAGCGAGCAGCGAGCAGCCAGGCAGCCAGGCGTGAGACCCGGGCAGGCTGCAGGGGAGGTGCACACTCTCCAAAGCCCACAGCCCTGGGACCTGGGCTCTGCCACTTGGCTGAGTGCATCAGGGACCAGTCACTAAACATGGAGCCAGGCGGGGAGCTGCCTCTACTGCCTGATGTAAGGATCAAGTGAGAGCACTTATCACGTCTGTGCCTCAACTTCTGTATCTGTGACATGAGTGACAATGCCTCCTTCCTAGGGGTCTGGCAGAGAGCAAATAGAGCAGGCAGGTAGCACCCTCAGCAGCTCCGACACACAGCACAGCTGTCCCCACCCTTCCCGCCACTTCTCCAGGACAGGATCCCCTCGAACCTGCGGGTGCTCGCCTCTTCACGCTGCTCCTGTGTCACCCCACACCTGGTCACAGGTCCACTTGCCGAATCAACAGGGCAGTGAGGAGCCACACAGGTCCCTCGTGTGCCATCAAACACAGCCCTCAACGGGCAGCTGGCATCAAGGCCGCCTGGGAAGCCGTCTGGGAAGCCCCAACCTCAGCCCCTGGCCTTCCTGATTCCTCGGGGTCCCTGGGCTCAGTGGACAGGAACTGCACCGCCAGCAATAGCTTATCAGGAGTCATGTGGAGTATTGTAGAACACAGATCCCATGGGAAAATGTTCACCATAGGTGATGAGGGGGAAAAAATACTTAGTGAGAGGCAGAGCAGTGGCTCAGCAGTTACGTCGCTTTCCTGGCATATGCAAGGACGCGGGTTCGAACCCCAGCACCACGTTAACAAAGTGTCGGAGTAAGGAGAGAAACACGAAAAACTAAATAAAATTGATTCTTTCTGCCTCACTGTCCCTCTCTCTTAAAAAAAAAAAGAAAAGAAAAGAAACAGTAAGTACAACAGGACACAGTTCTATAAAGATAAAAACTGCCCGCTGGTACCCGCGCAGAGCAGACCCCAGACAGCAGCAGCAGGGGAAGGCTGCTGCCAGCCTGCCGTGTTCCAGACTCTCTAATTTTTCTACAGAAAATATATCTGACTTTCACAAAAACGAAGAAAAGCAGGGAGGGAGAGAAGGAAGAAGGAAACTTCTCTTGGCTCACGGGAGGAATGCACTGACCAGGGCTGGGGTGCAGCTCAGCGGTAGAGTCCGGGCTTAGCATGCAGGAGGCCCTGGGCTCAATGCCCAGCACTATGAAAAGATACGTTAAGGAGCTGGAGCGGCGGCTCAGCAGGAGAGCACTTGCCTGGCATGCGCGAGTATGCGGGTTCGAACCCCCGCACCATGCACCGAAGCGGAGGAAAATCAAAAACCAGATAAAAGATAAAATTAGTTCTTTATCTCTCTCTCTTTCTCTAAAAAAGGGGGAGGAGAAATAGAAGAAAAAAGAAAGGTCAAAAAGAAGAATGGATTGGCCAGCATGGGGTCCCTTGTGCCCAAGGTCTGCCTTGGACAGACCGCACGCATGCTTTGGGGACAGTGACATCAAGCCACTCCACTACCAAGCAGCTCCACCAGGTGGGTCTTACCTCCCTCTTTACAGAGGGGAAACCAAGGCTTAGGCAGATAAGCCCACAGACAGGTTCTGGTCACATGGCTCCCGCATACAGCAGAGCCAGACCTGAGTGGACAAGGGGACGGCCAGGAGTCAGGACACAGGTTCTGGAAGCTGCCACATCTCGCTCTGTGACCTCGAGCTGACGTCTTGTCCTCTCTGTGCCCGTTGCCATATCTCTAGAACAGGGTTGATAACAACGCCTGTCCCATAAGCGCCATGAGGATTCAGGAGAACAGGAAGGCCATGCTCCTAGAACAGGGCCTGACCCGTAGTAAGTGCCATTGTCCCCCAGCTGGAGGGTGCATACATACACGCAGGCACACAAAAGTAACAAGACCAGGGCCAGAGTGTGGGCCCCCATTGCGGGCGCTCAGTGAAGATGTGCGGGAGGAGGGGAGGGGACAGCAGGGGATCCCAGCCTGGCAGCGCTGGACAGGGAGAGGTGTGAAGCCAAATCCTGCCAGCCCAGCCCCTCAGCAGAGGGCCCCAGCGCTCTGGGTCTGCAAGGAGACCCACGATAATCTCCCTCTTCCACGGCTGTTGTGTGCGTCCCCTGCTGTTGCCATGAAGAACCCTCATAAACTTGGCGACTTCAAACATATTCAGGTCAAAGTTCAAAAGAGGTTTCACAGGCTAAGCCAGTTGCGGGCAGGCTGCACCTCTGCAGGCTCCGGGGAGCCCCCAGCCATCCTCCCCACTCTAGAAGCTGCAGGTGGTATCCTTCCCTCAGTCTCTGATTCCATCCTCCTGCCTCCCTCTCACGGGAAGCCTGGTGGTGACACCCAGAGAAGCCAGAACCATCCCTATGTCAAGATGGGAAACTGAAATCCCATTGGCAAGGTCCCTCTGCTATTGCCTGGCATCTGAGGATGGGGATGGGGGTATCTTTGGGGGTGGGGAGCCATTATCCTGCCTACCGTACTTGTCATGGAAAGCCAAATAGCACGTGCGCGGCCAGGGCTGAACGAAAGGTAAAATCCATGTACATAGAAGCTGCTGGCACTGCGCCCTCTCTGCCCTGGGCCCTGGGGGTGAAAGGTCAACAAGACTCGGGACCCAGGGATGTACTTCTGGGATTCTGCTACAGGGCCCTCGATGTATGAACAGGTTCGCCCTGGGCATCGTCTCCCAGGGGGAGATCGCGTGCCTTCTGAGCTGAGTTCTCAAAGGACTGGGATCCAAAGGTCACAGCTCTTGTGTGGAAACTGTATGCAGGGGTGGGGGAGAGGGAGAGAAGAGGGAAAATAGCCCTTCCAATTGAGGGACTATCAAGCAGCCAGAAAGTTCTTCAACGGAAAGAGGGTCCTGGACCCCAAAACCCTTCCAGGAGGGGCCCCACTGGGAAAGCTGGGGCCTGCCAGGCCACAGGGCACAGGAGACTCAAATGCCCCAGCTCAGGAAGTACCAGCTGTAAGGAGATGCCCAGGACTCAAAACAGCTCCAGGCGAGGTCTGCGTGAAACCCTTGAGAATATCCTCTAGGGACTAGCGGGACAGCCTTGCTGACCTGCCCCTCCAAAGGGCCCCCTTCGCCCCACCCCCAGCGCCTCAGAAGCCGCAGGCCACCGCCAGGCTGCAGGGCCCAGTTTCCATTCTGCTCCAACATGCCTCGCCACCCCTGGCCAGCCTGGCCTCTTGGGCTGACCCTCTCAGGTCCGGGTCTCCCTGGCCCCCAGGAAGCCAACTGCCCATTCCTTCTCCCAGGTTCCAGGCCCAGGTGAGAGACTCCAGCCAAGGGACAACAGAGAAGCCCAGGAAGGGGAGGACAGGTACGTCCAGGGAGCCAGCGTCCCCACACTGGGCCAGGAGTCTGAACCCCACTCCACTAGGAAATGCTGGTGGGGAAGGCAAACAACTCCACAGGGGCTGCAGTCCAGGGGCTGCTGAGAAGCGGGCCTCAGTCCAAGAGAAACACCAGAGGCCAGCGACCCCTGCGCTGCGTCACACCCCAGCCTGCACCGCGTGGCTCCCTCAGGCTCGGGCTGGAGGGCGGCCATCAGCGCACGGGCTCCAAAGTCCTCCGGGAGAGGCGAAGCCTGCAGGCCTCTGTACACGGCTTTTGGGGCAGAGGGACCCAATCCCAGCCCTGCGGTTCACCAGCTCAAGGAGACACGGGTAACCTACTCCACTTCCCCAAGCCGCGGTTGCTCATTGGCTAAATGGGAAAAAGGGCAGTGTCAGGCCCCCAGGGCTCCTGAGGAGGCATGAACGGCCAGGTGCACAGAGCACTGGACACAGCATGGCTCGGTGCATGCAGCAGGGGCGTCTGGAACTCCACTGCATGGCCTTGGGCCGCTGAAGCTCTCGAGTCCCCATGCCCCTTCCCTCTGGCCTCAGACCCAACCCTGCCAGCAGCCAGAGTAGGCATCCAGTTTCAGGGAGTCTACAGCTGCATGGCTGTTTCTCTGTCACTCCATGCAGATGCTGCAAGTCCCCATCCACACCCCCAGGTGCCTCAAGCCATCGCGCATCCAACACACACATCTTCAGCACCCACCCTGTGCCCGGCTATGCTACGCCAAGAGGACCCAGCAGCAAAATACGTCCCCTCCCCAAACAGTCCCTGTCTCCTCGGCGGTGGCTTACAGGTGCGGAGGCCCAGCCACACCTGCACCCAGATGAAACCTCTGCAGGGTGGGGGCTGCTGTTACTCTGCACCCATTTCAAGGGAAGAGGCCCCACCCAGAACCACACCAGACACTACAGAGGCTCCCCAGGCGGGGTCCACAGAACCTTCCAGGCCTGAGAAACGACCCTCTCCCAGGAGCTCAGAGATCACCTCATAGCAGGCAAAACCGTCACCCCTATAAACACAGTCATTCGCAGCCAGTCACACCCTGCCCCATGAATCAAGCCTGAATTCAGGGGGGAGCGCCCAGTGCCAGGTGCCTGGCCTCCTGGTGAGATGAGGGGGCCTTGGTTCTGGTCTCTGTTCCGAATCCATGTGTACTACCTAGATGCGACCCTGGGCTCGTCACCTCCCACCCGGGGGAACAATAGCAAACGCACCATCATCACCATTGCCGTTATTATCCAATGCTCCTATGTCACCTGCTATCAGGTACCCCCCACCGAGGAAAGAGAAGGTGCCACCGGGTGGCGGGGCACGCTGAACCTGCTTCTCCCCAGCAGCAGGGGGGACAAGCTCCCAGCCACCCTCCACCCTGGGACTGCCCTGCAGGACAGCCCAACCCTAACATCCCCAGCCAGCCTCTGCCACAGCACACGCCAGCAACACCAGCACCTCTGTCTACCCTCAGTGACCTGGGAAAGCACATGAAGGGTCAGGGCTGACCCTCCAGCTCTCCCTTATTGCAGCCACCTGCCAGAGTCCTCCTCACAACCACCCAGCAGGCAGGGGCGACCCCTCCCCGGTAAAGACAGGGGACACAGGCTCAGGAGGTGGAGATGCTGACCGTGTGGCACAACTAGTGGTGAGCACCGGACCCAACCCAAGTCTGGTTCCCATGGGCACAGAGCCCAGTCACAGCAGAGCAGGCATCTGGAGCAGCTGGCGCGCCTGGCCAGGGTGAGAGCCAACATCTGCATTCTCTTATGTAATCCTCAGAGCCCCACAAGAGAGGAGGCTGCTGATTCTCCTTTTACTGATTAAGAAATTGAGGCTCAGCCCATCAGCTCAGGAGGCTGAGGCAGGAGGATTGCAAGTTCAAGGCCAGCCTAAGCAACTTATGGAGGCTCTAAGCAACTTAGCAAGACACTGTCTCAAAATAAAAAATATATAAATTAAAAAAGGACTGAGGATGTAGCTCAGCAGTTAAGCACCCTGAGTTCTATCGCCAGTGTAAAAATTTCAGAAAGCCTGCCTGGCCAGACCACAAAACTGCGGCTCTTCCCATCAGCTGAGAAGGGGTTGGGAGGCAGGGGAAGGGCAGGCAGTGCTGGAGTAGGGGGTGAGGTCACTTTGGGACTGAAGCTCTGCAGATCTCTGCAGGTTCTACTTTACCAGGCGCTCGGCAACTCGAATATGGAGGCCAGGTAGGCAGCCCAGCAAGGACAAGACCGTGTCCAAACCTCCCCGCAGAGGCTGTGGGAAAACAGTCAGAAGAGCTGACGTGCCTGTTCTGAGGCTGGGTGGGTGTTCTGGAGCCTCGATCTCTAAGCTCCATCCCCAGCCCCTTTTTTATGTTTTATTTTGAGACAGGGTCTTGCTAAGTTGCCCAGGCTTGCCTTGAATTTGGGATCCTCCTTCCTCAGTCTCCCAAGTAGCTGGGATTACAGGCGTGTACCACCACACCTGGCTGAGATCTGCTTGTTCAAAGCAATGTTTGCTTAGTGATCACCTTTGAGGAAGTAAAAAAAAAAAAAAAAGACAAGAAAATCAAAATCAAATTTTTGTTTGTTTTCCTCTTGGATGAGAAAATAACCTGGATTAATTATTCTCTCAGAGGACCACAGGGGGAAGCGCGACCCAGGGAAGTGGCTACAACTTCACTCAACAGGATGCAGAAGGAGGGAACGGAGCTGGGAGCAACATGGTGGGGACGGACAGGAAGTCAGGAGGCGCCAGCACCCAGTATGTAAAATCACACCCTGCAAATCCCATGTGTGACAGTAAAGGCCTCCTGGGGTCCTCTGCAGTCGGCCCTCTGCAGGGACAGCACGTCCCATGGATGGCATTCAGTAAGTGACTATAAAAGCCCTGTTGCATGTGCAGGGCACTCAAAAGGGACGCTCATTCAGTAGTGTCGTGGGGAGACACCGGCCCCAGCAACCCAGGCCCAGCCCGGGTGCGAGGCTCGGGGCACACAGCTGCTGTTCTGGGGCCATGGCTCTGGAAGCAGCACCCCAACTGCAGAGGAAGCTGGGGCCTAAGCCAACGCCACAGGCACACTTAGGAGAGGCTTGCCTAAACCACGGGGAAGGCAGGGCTCAGAGAGGTTCCCAGGCATCCCAAAGCCACACAGCAAGCCAGGGGCTGAGCTGGTGCCTCAAAGAGCCAGGTTAACTCCCGGGCACAGAGAGTGGCAGGCAGAGGTGAAAGGGGAGGCTGGGCCCCTCGCCCTGCCCAAACCACCGCCCACTTCGAAAGATCCTAATCACCCTCACCAATGGAATGACAAAAACCGCTGCCCTATACACACTCCAGGGGCCCCCTGGCCTCAGCATGGTGCTCAGCACCAGCCTGACATGTGATCTGGCTGCAGAGTCACTGAGGCTGGGCTCAGGAGCCAGGTCCCCAGGCCACAGCAGGACCACTGGGCACAGAGAATGCCCCAAGCTCGGGGGAACCTGCGCCTCCAGGAGGGCAGCTGTGTCTGCCCAGGGAACTCCTGCATGGACATTTCACCCACCCTGCCTCATCCCCGCCAAGAGGTTATTCTCCCACGCTCAGCCAGGAACTCCCCGCCAAGCCCCTCCACCCACTGCTGCGTCTGCAACCCAGGAGGTCGAGTGCTCTCTGCAACTGTGCTCCTGGAGGGCTCTGGTGCCTGGGAAGAGCCCAGCCCTGGCAGAACGCCCCCAGCCGGTACAGGACCGGTGGCAGCTGATTCATCAGGCTTCCTCCTCGGGAAGGAGAGGCTGGCCCCTCGCTCTGCACTTAATTACACAGCACAAGCCCACAGGCCCAGCAGAACCCTTCCAGGGTCCACCACCCTGGACAGCAACTGAGCACAAACAAGGGCTCCCTCCCCTGCAGGGACCTGGACCTGATCTGCACCAGCCACCTGCTTGAGAGTTAGCACCACCCCCAAGTTCACCCCAGAAAGACAAGGGGAGGGTCCTGCACCTCTGCCCACCAGCACAGCCAGGACTTAAACTCAGGCCCCTGATGCCCCTGGCCACCAACTGGGGCCTGGACCCCGTCCCTCATCCACAGTGGCTAGGAAAGGAGGCAAAGAGGCTATGAGAGCCAGCAGCCTGGGAGGCCCCAGCCCAGAGCAGGGTGTGCAGAGGGACCACATTCAAACCGCCCCAATTCAGTGCCCACCTGAAGCCAGGCAGAAGTACCCTGGCCTGTGACTTGCCAAGGCCTCTGGTTAGTGCTTGAGCTGGGGCTATGATGCTGCGTGGCATCCAGCTCCCAGGCACAGGACAGCAGTGTCCCCACCAGGCTGCAGGAAGGGGAGCAGGTGGCAGAAGCAGCAACAAGGCCCGACACCTAGCTCTGGGCAGCCACCCAATGGGCTACTGCAGGTTTGTTTCAGGTAGGGACAGGCAGACACCTAGAGGGTTCATTCTGTGACTGCCACCAAGGCCACATGGCTGGTGAGGGCACAGGTCTGCTTCCTGCTGCTTCACAGACAAGAGAAAGGAAGAGACCACCGAGTGCAGGGACTGAGCTCGTCCCGGTGAAGGGTCTCAAGGAAGCGCCACCTCCTTAGCCAAGGCCTGGCCTCTTGCTTAGCTCCAGCCTGTCCCATCCGTACCCAGTCTTCTTCTTCCAACCAAGCAAGGTCCACTTACCCTGTCTGGGACGGTGTGGCGGCCGGGTCCAGGTCTGTGGGAGAAGAGCGCAGAGAGAGCCGGTCAGGCAGGAGGCTGGGCCCACAATCCCTGTCCCCACCTCTCTGGGGGCGTTAGGGACAGGATCTGGCCCTGGGTGCCTGCTGGGTTCCCGCCTCACTTCCTCTGGCCACTGCTCAGTGACTGACCTCCCTACCTGTCCTACCTGCATGTCGCCATGCCCACCCCACAGCTCAGCCCCAACAGGAACCAGCAAGGCCTGCTCTGCTCGGGCCTCCCCAGTCCCCAGGCCTGCAGGAAGTTCCGGCTGGTCTGGTCCCCAGAGTCTGTCCCAGATGACAGAGTTTAAGGGCCCAGAAGCTGCCATTTACAGCCAGCCTTATCAGAGCCTTCCCACCCCGCCCCGGCCACTGGCCCCAGGCAGGCCAGAGGAGACCTCAGGAGCCTGCTCCTCCAGCTGGGGTGGGATTCACTGGGGAAGCTTCCCCCAAGGGCTTCAGAGACAGAAGCTCTGGGCAGCAACCGTCTCCACAGCAAAACCCGGGCCAACCCCATCCATTTACAAAGTACCACAGTGCGCCAGATGTTGAAGGAATGCTAGGAATCTCCATTCCCAAGGGAAGCCTGGAACACAGCTTCTTCCCAGCAATTCCGCTTCCTGCTTTCTGGGGACACCAGCTGTCCCTCCCTGGAACTCTGAGTTTCCTCTGCTAGCTCTCTGCCTCTGGAACTTAGGGTCCAAGGTTCCCAGAAACACCTTACCAGTGCAGGGGCCAGAGTCAAAGTGGATCGGTGGGGAACCATCTCGCCACCCGGGGGCGGGGCAGGAATCACCCAGGCCTGCGCTGCCGGCCTCCTCTTCATCACTGTCCTCGAACTCAAATGCCTCTCCGGGGTCTTCCTCCGCCTCGGGGGAGGGGCCTGGGGCTCCAGGGACTAGCGGATCTCCTGCAGGAGAGGAGGGGTAAGCTGGGCTACCGGTCTCAAAGGTCTGGTCAAGGAGGGAGGGCCGGTCGGTGGGGACCAGGGAGCCACCTGGGCAGAGCTCATGTGGGGCTGGCTTAGGTCTCTGAGCTGGTGTTGGCGGAGGCAGGCGCAAGCTCGCGGGCAGGCAAGCACCTGGCACCTAGCACAGGACTTCGATTTCTGTTGGCGGGCCAGACGCCTTTCCAAGGCACCTACACGCAGGCGTGTGGGCACACACCTTCGTGAGCTGCTGCAAGCGAGGACAGCCAAGCGCCCCTTGCACTGGGCACTTCCTTGGATGCTCGAAGGCCTGGGGTGCTTGGGGTTTGAAGGCAGACAGCTCTCAGGCACTAGCGCCTGACCAGCTGGAGCAGGGAGGAACCTGTGCCCCAGCAGGGAGGCGTGTGCCCCTTCAAAGCCCAGCCCACCCTGAGCTCGGGCAAAGCAGCCCTGCCTCCCCTTCTGTCCGGGGCCCCTTGCTTGGCTGCTTGGTCCTCCTTGTGTGATGAGAATGACTGCTCCTCCTTGTGTGTGCGCCCCTCCCATCTTGGATCCCCAGGAGACATCCCCTGCCTGTCCCTTTACTGTCAGGCCAATCTGGTCCACAGTGGTGGCTGAGCAGCTCTTATTAAGCTAATGAAGGATTCCTGTCCTGAAGAGCAAGGAACCCCCAATTCTCCAGTCACCCCCAGCCCAGGCTTCTTTCCTAGACTCCGGGGCACCGCAGGAGTCCACCACGTCCACCCGTACCTTCTGGGTCTGCCTTACAGGTGGGCACAGCTGACCACCCACACCCCTCCTTGAGCAGCCCTGCACACCCTCTAGGGACAGTGTCACACAGCTCAGAATGTAAGCCCGGGTTCTGAGTGAGCTCAGTGGTTCTCTGCCCCTCTGAACCCCAGTCTCCTCCTCTGTGGGGAGTTAAACCAGCACTCCCCACCCAGGCTGATATGCAAATCAACCGAGCTGCGGGTTAGGCTTCTCTGCCTCTCCATGCTGCACCAAGAACAGGCCAGCTCTGCCATGGGCTGTCCTGCGCACCGTGGGATGCTTAGCCGCATCTCTGGTCTTCCCTCCAAAGCCCAGGAGCACTTCCCAGGTGTGACAACAGAAAATGTCTCCCGATATTGCCCCTGGGGGCTAAAATCGCCTCTGAAGATTGGAGAACCTCCGGGGTGGGTCCCACTCATCACAGAAGCAGGGTGCTTAAGGGTCTAGGACAGTAAGGCCTGTGTGGTGACTGTCCCCCTCCCTGCCTGAGACCCTGAGGACAGGGCTGTCTGGTCCAGGCTGAGGTGCGTGAATGGCTGGGTGGGGAGGAGGTGGAACGGAGAGAAGGGTGGGTGGACCAGCAGACGGTCAGGTGGCCACATCGGACCCCAGCAGTCTCTCCAACCAGAGAATCTCATCGCCCGCAGGGGCCGGGAGGTTTCCAGAGCTGGGCGTTTTAGATGGACATATGTCACATCAAGACACTTAGCTCAGCCTCTGGGACGTAGGGCACTGGGTCCCCAACTCCCACTGAGATGTGATGACCAAACGCAGGCCATGGAGGGGGACCCAGCCCCGCCTGCTGAGTGGCTTCCTGTGGTTGGTGACGCCAGCTCCTTCCTAGGTGAGGAGAAGCTCACTGGGAGCCTGAAAGGCAGCCTGCAGCTACAACTGAGGCTCAACGCCAGTCCCGCTTATGCGGGAGGCCAGAGATGGACAGGCACGGACATGGGGCTGCATGGGAACCCAGTCCACTCCCGCCTACACCCCTCCCACTAGGCCACCTCCAGAAGTGGCTCCAGCCCTCACTGCCCCATGATGACCAGCCAACAAAGAAACACAGGGTTGGGAAGCACAGTGACTTGGTGGCTCCCAAAACAAGCAGGGGGTCCCCATGTGCATTTTAGTTTGCGTGTGAACGCCTTGCTCCAGCTATTTTTAAATATTGTGTAATAATATTCATAAAATCACAATTGGTGTTATAATACCAAATAAAACACATTTGGTATTGAATGGATTATTGCAGATATTTTAAAAATCTGATACTATTAATAAAATCACATTTGGTATGACTCAAGCCATGCTCGGTATGATTTCCACGTTATTTTTATACTTCTGTGTCCATTACCCATCCTGCAGGTAGACACACGCATGCACACGCATGCACACATGTGTAGTCTCTTCCACTCTCCCTGCTCCCTCCTCTCCAGCCACACGTGCCTGTGCCAGGCTGCGGAACCAGGGCCTAGAAAGTCCTCTCCCCAGTATGTTTTCCCACTCGTGACCCCTCAGTGAGGCTGACACGAGCTCTGAGTCCCTGCTGGCCCGGCCTGCTAGCTTGTCTCCAGGTCCCTTATCAGCCATGTCACTTCACTGTCCCTCTCCTCTGTGAGAACACAAGCTCCAGGACAGGTGGTTTTCCTAGTGTACCCTACCTCTAGTATAGGGTCCAGCACGTGGCTGGCACGTAATGAGCATTTGTTGAAAGCAAACACACACATGCACACACATGCACATGCAAGTGCCCTTGCACACACAAGCACATGCAATGCACACACATGTGTACAATGCATGTATGGGCACACAGTGCACATGCACATGCATGCACACGTGTGCACACATGATGCACACACGTGCTCACATGCACACACAAGCACATGCAATGCACACACAAGTGCAATGTGTGCAATGCACATGTGGACACAATGCACATGTATGTGCACACACGTACACACACGTGCTCACACACACGCACATGCAAGTGCATACACACGCACTCCTGTTGCCATGTCTAGGGGTTATGATTTTAAAATGTTTTTAAACACTGGAATAAATGACCACAAAGTCCCCGCCCGCCGTGGCTGGCTTCGGGCCATCCCACTTCAGGGCTCACCTAGCCCTCGGTGCCTTTGAATCTGCTGGGCAGGGTTTCCCCTCACCACAGATGGTGTCATCACAGTGACTAAGGCTTTTGGGCCAGGCCACCGGGCTCAGCTCAGGCACCGGCTGTCCCGGAGTTGGCTGTGTGAACGTGGGGTCACCTGACCCGTCCGTTCAGCTCCTGTGGAAAGGCTGCAGCAGGATCCGCACCCAGAGCGTCTGGTGCGGGTGAGCGGCCACTGCCTGCCAGCCAACCTGACCGTGAGGATCCTACTGACTGTTACTGTCACTGTCATCACCATTTCCTCGTGACTCCTCACTGGGATGACTATTTTGGCAGCCTCGTCAGAGCCTAAGTGGGATGGGCAGTCCCTCCCACTCACAAGCCAGGACAGTCCCAGCTCACCCTGTCCCCACAGGTGGTGTCAGGGACTCAGGCCACTTCTGCACCCTTAAGAGCAAAGAACCTCAGCTGCTCCATCAGTGTCATCTACTTATCCATCCATCAGTCAGCTGCCAGCAGCCCCTGGCCCAGGAGGCCGAGGGGGGCAGAAGACCTGGGCTGGGCGTCTGGGAGCTCGCTGTGGTCAGGAACACAGACACAGCAGGATGTCAACCACCACGCCCCACAGACGGATGCACTGGGAGAGGACCCAGGAGAGGCTCCCTGGGGGAGGGCCAGCACAGAGCCCTGGGGACGGGAGGTCTACATGCTCAGATGGGGACAGGTGCCCCAGGGCAGAAGAGGAGATGAGCTGCAAGTCCCCAGAGGGCAAGGGAAGTGGGCCAGGCTGGGCCGGGTGTCTGGGGAACCCTGCTCAGGCACTGGAATCACACTTCAGAAGATGGGGACCAGCAGTGTTAGAGCTGGGGCAGAAAGTGTTTGCCGAGCCCAAGAACGGACTCAGTCATGAAGCCGTCTTTCCCTCACCTCCCATGTCGATCCTTTTGGAAGGTGGGAGAAAAGGGAGCAGGGTGGCCTTGGCAGCAAAGGCCAGAGGGCCATCTGGGACCCCAAGTCCCAACATGGCAGGAGACCGCCTGCCCAGCTTCCCTCCCTCCAGGGAATCAGACGTTGCTCCTTATCAGAAGGAAGAACCAGGAGGCCCGGCCCAGGGTAATTGGGAGCTGAATGGAGCCCTTCCTGGCCATCTGGACAGGTGGCACGGCAGGAGGGGCCACTCACGACTTTGATGTTCCCAGACACACCCAGGCCTTGGGAGAGCCCACCCAACCAAGTCCAGAAGGCAGGGGCACCTCAGAGAGCCACCCACCACCACGGCAAAGGCAGGTGGGCTGAACAGGACCCCCACACCATGGTGCCCCCAAACTGATGTCCACACTTCAGAGAGGACTGTTGAGGAGAAGGGACACAGCCTCTCCACCGGAGACTCAGTCACTCAGCCACTGACCAGCACTCACCAGGGTCTACCTACACTTAAACCTTGCAACAAAGGGGAGAGGGTGTCACTGTCACCATCCTGTTAACGAGTGACCCTGAGCAGTAGGGACACCAGATCACTTCTCTAAACTCACAGTGGCAGGGTCAGGACCCAGTCTCAGACTGGGTTGGTGACAAAGCCCTCACTCAGACCGCTCTGCTCTCCCCCACCCCCGCAAGCGGTCAAGAGGACAGCCAGGTGCACCCGGGGGCCAAACCGCCTGGGGTCTGGCTCCTCAGGGCAGGGCCTGGGCTGCACCTGCGGAGGCTGAGGCCCGGGTGCTGGGCCTTCCAAACAAAACACAGGGCGCTGGGTTGAGTTTCAGATAAACAGTGAGTAATTCTACTAGGATAAGTACTTTTTCTGCCTCTTTTTCCCCCCTAAATCTGGCAACGCGAGGGCTGCTGGATGACCTGACCTGAAGGTTCCACCCTATCTCGCAACCTTGAGTTCCCACCCTCGAGTCACAGGCTTCAGCGCCAGATCCTAAACTGTCCGTCTCTTCAGGAGATCTTGGGGACAGTAAAGAATTAACTCAGAGGAGGAATGGATGAGGAACTCCAGGCACAGGAACAGAGACCCGCGGAGCTGGGATCTCGCATGGGGTCGTTCTGCTCCAAAGCCGAAGGAGCTCCATGGCACGGAGCTGGTGCCATCTGCCAGCCCCGTGGGACCCTGTGTGAGGTGGGACAGCAGGGGCAGGGAGAGCTGGGGGCACGGTACCTATGGCAGGCTGTGCAGGAGGGTTCGAGGAAGCCATCAGACAAAGTCCAGCTCAGACCAGCGCCGTCCCCGCCGCTCGCCTGTGGAAAGAAGACCAGAAATCCAATCAAGTGGCACTGAAGGCTGAAGTCTGGGCCGCAGAGGGTCCCTGGCTGACCTGCGGCTGCAGCCCGCAGCTCTCACTCTTCCCAGCAGCTGGGGTGCGGGGCAGCCCCAGTAACGGTCAGCCTCCACCCAGCGTAAATCATTAACCCCTGGAAGAACCAGCTGCCGCGCCACCCAAACCCCCATCTTCCCAGAAGCCACCGCTGCCCCAGACCTGCCTCGGCCCAGTCCAGCAGAGGGTCCCTCCTGGAGCCCTCCAGCCAGGGCCTGGGGTCACACATGGGCCCCCAGGCACCCACGTTCCAAGGTGGGCTCAGCAGGGACCACCACAAGCCACCACCTGGCTGACACCATCTGCCTGCTCTCACAGGCCCCTCCTGCAGTCCCACTGAAGGCCATTCTCTCTGTGTCTCGTCCTGCCTCACAGTTGGTCAGCTGGCAAGGGGCCACCTGGCCTTGGCACACGGGTGGAAGGAAGGAAAGGGCTGCAGAGAGGTGGGTGGGGCAAGATGGCTCACTCCATGCAGGGCTCACGTACCAGGAGGCCCGTGCCTCGGTGGGCTTTGTGGGTCCTGGAGCAACCTATCAGATGCCCCTGCCAAGCAGGAAGGGAGAGTCCTCCCCTCGCCCTACGGCCAGCTCCACCTCTGAGCTGGGGCTCTTTCCAGACCTCCCTGCGGGGGAGGGACAGCAGCAAGCCCTCCAGCCCAATCTCCCCTGCCACCAACTGGCTGTCTGAGGTTTCTCTGTCCATTCCCAAAGCCTTTATTTTTAACTGGCTTACCAAATAAAAACGGAGTCTGTGTTAACGGTGATTTTAGTAACAGTAAAGTCATGTGCTGCCTACTGCATCTCAGGACAAGTATCAACGTATTAGTCCAGACCATTAAGGGGAAAATGAGGCCTAGAGTGGGTTAAGTGACTTTCCTGGGATCACACAGCTAGGAAGAGCCAGGGTTCAAGTTCAGCCCACCACTAGGGAACCCCATGCCTGAGTGCCTCTCAAAATTCAAACAACATGAAGAGCACACAGTACAATGTCTCCCTCCCACCCCAGGCTCTAACCCCCAGAAGCAACCACTTGTCTCTCAAGAATCCTTCCAGAGGCGGGCACAGTGGCACATGCCTGAAATCCCAGTGACTCAGGAGGCTGAGGCAGGAGGATCAGCAACTTAGCGAGGCCCTGTCTCAAAATAAAAAATAAAAAGAGCTGGGAATGTGGTAAAGTGTCCCTGGGTTCAATCAAAAAAAGAAAGGAAGGAAGAAAAGAATCCTTCCAGAACAATCCCACGTAATCACCAACTTGCGTTATCTGTACAAACCCCGTATCGGTGGTTTGCTTTCCACAGTTTGGTTGCCTCTGGTCCACGGGCTTCATCCTGGCCCCATGATCCCCCTAATGAGGCATTGTCAGGTCAACAGCAGCCGAATGCCACATCACGCAGGGCCGGTGTCCTCACAGCATCACAAGAAGGAATGCAAACGCCATGCAGCACTCAGGAGGGGACCAGTCCCAAGTCACTACAGCATGTGGCTGTGCAGCCCTTCCTGGCTCCTCTATGAATCACGTCCTTGGGACACACTGGTGCAGTGCTACCGTGGTTTCAGGCCCCCGCTGGGGTCTCGGAACACACTCCCTGCAGACAGGGAAGGTGTAGGTGAAGGTGTGGTGGGTGGTGTAAGCAGAAGGAAGGACTCGGACCTCTGCGCTGTGCCTGCGTTTCTTACTTGAGTCTCAGGAATGAGTTCAAAACAGTCCACGGAAATCAGCCTCCCCGCCAGGCACAGCCTGCAATCCCAGCAGCTCGGGAGGCTGAGACAGGAGGATGGCAAGTTCCAGGCAGCCTGGAACTTGACTTAGCCAGACCCTGTCTCAGAATGAATAAATAAATATATGGGGGGGGGGGTCTAGGGAGGGGGCTCAGTGGTAAAGTATCCCTGGGTTCAATCCCCAGAACCAAAAAAGAAGAAAAAACAAATGTCCTCTTGAACTGCGTGTGGTCTGGAAGCTTTGAAGGCAGAAGCTCTGCAGACCTGGAACACCCTCTAGCAAGAGGTGACCCAGGGGCTGGGAAGTCCAGCCACTCCTGGATGCTGTTTCAGAAGCAGTCCTGCAGGGAGGAGAGCTTCCTTTGACCTTGACTTTCTGAATCTCTCAGATCACCCAGGGTGAGCACTATTGGCAGAGAAATGAAGAGAACCTTCCCGACTGGGTTTTCCCTCTTCAGCAGCCAAGCCAGGCCCTGGTGCAAGCTAGGCAAGCGCTCACCACTGAGCTGCACCCCAGCCTGCCATCTGCACTTGTTTCTTCTTATTTGTTTATTTATTTTATTTTATTTTTGGTACCGGGGATTGCACCCAGGGGCCTTCACCACTGAGCCCCATCCCCAGTCCTTTTTATATTTTATTTTGAGACAGGGTCTCACCAAGTTGCTGAGGCTGGCGTAGAACCTGTGATCCTCCTGCCTCAGCCTCCCAGCCTGTGTGGCCCGACGTGTGCATCTTTAAAGAGACTTGACACCAAGCCTCAGGGCAGCATGTGGGAAACAGAAAGCAGCTGTCTGAGTCGGAAGAGGAGGAAGAGGCTTGCCAAGGCACTAGGAGGGCAGTGAGGCAATGACAGGGGAAGGAATGTGGTTAAAAGGAAGGGACCCTGCTGGGAGGATCTGAGTTCGAATCCCAGCTGGGCCACGCTAGGCATCCTGTGCTGACCAGCAGAGGATTAAGTGACCAACGCAGCCAATTCCGCAGTGCCAGCGCTATGCTGACCGTGCGATGCTCAGGTGGCAGGGTTATCACTGCTCTCCTCTTGGGGTCACCTTTTGTAAAATGACTGCCAAGACCGGATGGGCAGGCAGACCCTGGATGCCTCTCTCCCCTCTCCCACCCTGCACTCGCACAGAGGGAGACCCAAGGGGGCCAGGGAGGAAGCCCCTGACCCAGAACACAGGGAGCAGCTCAGCTCTGGCGCCTCCCGACCTCTCTGCCAGCTCACCCAGTGAGGTCTTCCCCGCTGCACTGATTCAACCACAGCGCTCATCCATTCCTCTAGGGTCCTCCCACCCAGAGTTCAAGTCCATTGCCAGAGCCCCATCAGGAACCTCTCATACCTGCACCCACACCTGCACCCACACCCACACCTACACCTGCACCCACACCCACACCTACACCCACACC